>MJUU01068337.1:15446-32635 GCA_002080025.1 Modiolus philippinarum | reverse complement strand
GTGCTCACTGCTCAAAACTTTGGTTTCTGCTGAAACACGTTGAATGCACATAGGACGTAATGTGCGTGCAGCTGGTCTGGAAACGTCTCTTTGAAGTGGTGCGCCTTCTGCCTCCCTTCCCAATGATTTGGATTTGAGGAAGTTTGACTCTGAAGCACATGCTTCATATACACCCGCAACAGTTGCCTTTAATCGGGACATATCTATACACTGAGTCTTAGTGCCATAGTATACAGCATTGATGCCACCTGTTAGCCTGTAAATTTCCATTGTAGTCCATCACCACTGCGGTGTGAGTTCGCTCCCCACATTGTACATTACAAAAAAAGGTGCATTCGACTTACAATCGTAAGTGATAAGGGATGTCAGTTACCTGTCCAAGGTCGGTGGTTCTCTCCGAGCATCCCGGCTTCATCCAACACTAAAACTGACCGTCATGAGATAGCAGAAATACTGCTGAAAATGACTTTAAAACCCAAAACAATCAATCAATCAATTTATTCAAATGAGCTGACCGGACCTGAAATGAGTGCTGTTTCCTTGGCTGAAAACATGTCAATAATTGTACGTTCTTTCCATAAATTAGTTCCATGAACGCGTGACCCGCAAGAACAGTATACAAGGAATTGCAAACGTGTAACTGATACTGATTTTTTAAGTCATTACTGTAAATGACCCTGACGTTCCAAGCCCTGATCGAAGTATTAAAAATAATATCAAAAGTTTCGCAGCAGTAAAATTTTGTCGGTTGGAACGATTTTCGAGTGTCGGTAGTGGAACTTTTTTTTACCCTGACGTTTCAAGCTTTGATCGAAGTATGAAAAATAATATCAAAAGTTTCGCAGCAGTAAAATTTTGTCGGTTGGAACGATTTTTGAGTGTCGGTCGTGGAACTTTAAACAAACAATAATTTAATTTATGCTTATTAGTATTTTTAGGTATCAACGATTCAACAAGCACGTTTTATTGCAAAACCGGGCTTCCCTGTTAATAATTGTCTTAAACAACTACTTCTGTATACATGTTCCACTTTAAACTTAATATCTTTATGTACAAGGCTTTCTTGTACAAAACGTATTTGTTATTAAAATAAGTTGCACTTTACTACTCAAGTTGGGTCCTTAACAAGGCTTTATATTTAACTGTATTCTTTTACAGGTATTGTATTCTTTATACCAAAAGAATTGTATAAAATTAGAATATTTCATTTATTTTATCTTTAACAAGGCTTCACATGTTATTATACGATTTTGTACTATGAACTTGGTTAATATTTTGTATACAAGTGATAAGAAAAATTGTATACACTTACTCGTCCAAGTTTTGAACAATACTGTTTACTCAATTCGTGTGCAAGCGACAACAGTTTATACAACCAAAGTCTACTAATTGATCTCGTAGGGAGGATTCCGTGGGTATACAAGTTATAGTTTTTTTCTGTACAAGGTTTCTTTTCTACTTATACCTTTCCTTGACTCAATCAGATCTTGAGAGATTCTAGGAGTCTTAATTTAATGGTTCTATTTACCGATTGTAACTGTTCATTGAAATAATCAATAACTTCACTCAGTTTCTTATCTATATATGTTGATCTTTGCACTGATCGTGAGTAATTTGATAGTTTGGTATTTACTTTGACAAATAATGACGTTCAGATTACACCTTGTATCGATTGGAGGCCACCTGTATTGCCACAACTGTAACTAATTGTCAGTTGCTCTCTGTTGTTAATTTGATCAGTTGACCTCTTATTAGCACGTGATTTACTCCTTTGCAGCCTTTTATTAGTTTGTGTAGCGTTAAAGCGTGTTGTGGAATAATAGCGACAATCCTTAAAGACTACTGTTGATATGTCATTCACCTTTTCATAGTGTTTATAACCTATAGTCAGTTAGAATACTCTCTGTAGTTTGATAGGGGGATTAATGAAACTTTATGTAAGTATACTTCCCTGAATCTTTCTGTTTGTATGCCAGATCGCAAGTTCCTAACATACAATCACTACAGGATTATCATATTTCTGAACTTTCGTCAATAATCTTCCTATCGATTTTCTGTAAGTAGCGCTATTCCCTTACTACTTGTAATGTTAAAGTCACTAGCAACACTATTTTGAATCAAATATGATAAACACGGCCCTGTACTATCCGAAATCAGAAAAGTTTTTCGGGTAGAATTTATTACGAACACAATCAATAGCAGACGCCGAATTATTGCTGTGTGCCGGGTTGTAGGAACGAAAGGGGTCATTAATTCTGTACAGATGATACCCGGTGTTTGAAATGGCGAGTTGCAATCAGAAGAACCGAGCCTTCTACCAGAATTGTGGAAACCAACCAGGAATAGCATTGTTTGTCATTTCCATTTTACTGTGGACCACTATAGACCAGCAGGACTTTCAGGTTATTAACATTGATATTTTCAACCTAATCATAACACGTTATTTGTTCAGGAATGTTGATCTTTCATATTTGTAGTTGAATTAAGTGAAACATGTCCTTTTTGCTGAGAAAAGATGAGGGGATTAGTAAAACAGATTGTCTTTTCGTGGTAAGAGCAATGTTTTAAGCAGAAAACTTTTTTGTATGTGTATGACAGATGTAGACTTTTTTTTTCAATCTGTCAAGTTTTCTAGCCATACTCCAATGAACAAATTCGTTATAAAGCGTGGGCTATTATGGCATTTAAATTGACAAATTTTATGGCAGTGATGCTTTTAACCACTAGGCGGCAACTTTTGCTAGTAAATACTCCTTTAGGCTTATAATTTGGCAGAAAATTTGTTCAAAATAAAAATGATGTAAATTTTGTAAAAACAATATCTGGAATTATCTTTGTGCGAGCAGCCTATTATCTGGAAATGGCACTTTACATCATTCCTATTATGCCTATTGAAAGTGATTTAAAAAGCAGCCCCTCTCTCTAATGGGCCGTCATTTGTTAATTCAAATGTCATAAAATATTCAATTAACCCTGTCAATCAAGCTACCACATTTTGTTACAAATTCATGTGTAAGAATAAAAAAATGGCCCAGTATTTTGACCAAAAATTGAATTGTCATATATGAATGTTAATAGGTCACCATTTCCATCCATATGTATCGAACGTTTTGTGTTTCTTACTCGCATTTCGATGACGTCATAATGGGTTATGACGTTTGCGCGAGTATGGAGATTTTGAGAAACCTATTTTCTCAAATTTCAGTTTGGCAACACCTTTCGACCAAAATATTTTTTATCCACAGTGAATGGAAAAACAATTTTAAAAGTAAATTCAAATGAGTAAATTTTGGTCGAAGGCTGCTGATGCTTCGAAAATTAAATTTTTTGCAACAACCCTGCCATACCATACACTGAAAACAGTAATTGCGGATTTAATACATCAATGTTTCTTCACTAACAATGGAGAACGAAGTTACACCTTTTTAGCAGTAGGGAAAGACAAAAAATATTTAATTCAGACCCACACCGATTCAAATAAGAAGTACACTGAGACTGACGTAATCAAAATGTTAGAATTTTTTATCGACAATATTTTTGTCGAATTCGGAGGTCGTGTTTTCCAACAGACAATAGGGATTCCTATGGGAACTAACTGCACTATTTTTATCTGACCTTTTCCTCTACTTGTACGAGACCAGGGGCTTACAAAAAGAAAACAAAAACATTTAGCCCAGTCCTTTAATTTCAGCTTTCGCTACATAGACGATGTACTTTCTCTTAATAATATTAACTCCCAATGAGCTTGAAATTAAAGAAACAACTGATACACCTACTTCAGCTTCGTACCTGTAACATCAGCAGATATAGACACAGTAATTATACATCTATTTGCAATAAGTTTATACTGGCCGAGAGATGATAACAACTTTAAGCATCCCGCGTATCTTTGGTTGAGTAAGAAGAAACCAGATTTATACAATATAACAGATACTATTCTTCTGCTTGATTTTTTTTTAAAGTTAGACACGTCGGAGCTATCATCACTATATGTCTTTGCATTTGAGATAACGACTATTTGCCCAACTTCCATGGGATTTCTCATGATAGCATCGTTTCAACTGTAACATCTGACAAGGAATTGATTTCCAGCTTGATCAAGTTCACATATAATGTTTGTGGTAGTATTGGTTCATGTACGTTGATGGAAGGTGCATATCTTAAGATGATGAAGAAACTGTATTGCCCAGAGAAATGCTTTCTCTGGCGCAGGTTCGCCAATTGTCGACCAAGCCACCAAACAAATCTGAATTTAGACGCCCGCATTCCTGGATGCCACCGGAGACGGCTTTTAAAAATTTTTCATTTGTATACTATACCCTTTCAAATTTTGAAAATGACCAAAATGAAAGCGGATATTCATGAAATGGGAAAAGGTGTACTCTAATATTAAAGCCCGTTTCTTTGACAATTTTGAACAATTTTTAGTGAATCAAAGTCTGTTTACAGTCAAAAGAAGAACAACTCGATATAATATCAAATCATGGTTTTTTTTAAAGAAATTTCTCGAATCTTTAAAATGGTAAATTTGGATTTTTTTTAATATGGGTAATATAAGTTCAGAAAACGAGGAAGACATAATTGACTTCAGTAATAAATACATATTAGATGTAGATTTAGTTAAAGGATACCTTAAACATCTGGGAGAGTTAAAAATGGGTAAAGAAAAAAATTATGCAGAAGAAGAAAAAGGAGAATGAATTACAAAATAACTATAAAAAATATGATTGGAAACAACTGTTTGAAGAAAAAAAAATGCAAAATTAACAACCACTGCTTTGGATATATATATTTCACATCATGATTTAGGTAAATTTAAATTAAAACGGGACAAAGTGACTGCAGTAATAAACCACATACTAGGTAAATCAATATACAACCAAGTGCTGCCAAATAACCAGAGTGGTGAATTAAACTAATATGTGAGTTCTGACAACAATTCTAGCGGACTTAGTGAAGAATCAGAAGTTGAGAATAATAAGGATGATCTTTTTCTGAATAAATATAGTTCCTCTGATGAATCTTCGTCAGACAGTGACAGTAATATGGAAGTCGCAGAAAATAATGCTCAGTAAACTTTAAGTGGGCCTAGGGTTTCAGCACCAAAAAGATACAAAGACTTTTTTGCTATCTAATAAATTTGTATTTATTTCATATACTTTATTTGTACTTGTGAAACTGTGGTAACAGGTTGTACATGAATTGATGAACAACAAAATGATTTATGTCTGTATACACATACATTTTCAGCATTAATACAAATAAAATGTAGGGTTGTTTTGATTGAACCTATTCATATATCAATGCATAGCTCTGTCCGTAGCTGAATTTTGCTTTTCTATTTAGATCATTTTGGTTATTTGTTCTCTATCAGCTTTTACACGTTTTCTGGACTTCCAACTGATTTGGTTTCATCTGCACTGATGAGACAGAAATGCCCCCCCCCCCCCCAAAAAAAAAAAAAAAAAAAAAAAAAANCCCTGCCATACCATACACTGAAAACAGTAATTGCGGATTTAATACATCAATGTTTCTTCACTAACAATGGAGAACGAAGTTACACCTTTTTAGCAGTAGGGAAAGACAAAAAATATTTGCATGTTTAGATAATTCTATTCGTATAGCCATCTGTCCATAGTCATTTTATAGCGTAGTCGTTTATCTTTATTTTTATAGTTTTAACAGTTAAGTTGAAGTATTGCAGTATCAGGTTTCTACTGTATAGGTTGTTGTTCCTAATAATTGTCAAAATGTTTGATTAATGGGAAATTGGTGCTAACTTGGTGTTAGTTTGGTGCTGAATATAGGTCAGTTATGTAGATATTGATAATTAAAATATTTGGTGCATAGTTGGTGCAAGATTGGTGTCAGACAGTATATAAAGGCCTTGAATGGGTTATGACGTTTGCGCGAGTATGGAGATTTTGAGAAACCTATTTTCTCAAATTTCAGTTTGGCAACACCTTTCGACCAAAATATTTTTTATCCACAGTGAATGGAAAAACAATTTTAAAAGTAAATTCAAATGAGTAAATTTTGGTCGAAGGCTGCTGATGCTTCGAAAATTAAATTTTTTGCAACAACCCTGCCATACCATACACTGAAAACAGTAATTGCGGATTTAATACATCAATGTTTCTTCACTAACAATGGAGAACGAAGTTACACCTTTTTAGCAGTAGGGAAAGACAAAAAATATTTAATTCTATTCGTATAGCCATCTGTCCATAGTCATTTTATAGCGTAGTCGTTTATCTTTATTTTTATAGTTTTAACAGTTAAGTTGAAGTATTGCAGTATCAGGTTTCTACTGTATAGGTTGTTGTTCCTAATAATTGTCAAAATGTTTGATTAATGGGAAATTGGTGCTAACTTGGTGTTAGTTTGGTGCTGAATATAGGTCAGTTATGTAGATATTGATAATTAAAATATTTGGTGCATAGTTGGTGCAAGATTGGTGTCAGACAGTATATAAAGGCCTTGAATTTTCAGTTGTACGGCAGATGTAGAGTGAATGATATAGAGGAGTTACAAAGTGGTTTTATAATAGGATTATTTAAGCTACGTTTTCATGAGGAACTAACATTTGCTTTGGAATATCATTTCTTTTACATTATTTAAGTGAATTGGATTAATCTCTTGTATTTGAAAGATGAGTACGATGTTGACAGGATTTAAACGTTGTTTCAGATGTTTATGTAATGAAGAGTGGGAATCGAGAACTTGTGTTATGTTGTTCGATAGTGATATTTTGATTTAAGGATTGTTATTCCTTTGATGAGCTTGCCTTAACAGGAAGCTTGATTTTATTGAAGAACTTGCCTTAACAGGAAGTTGCCGTGATATTTTGATTTAAGGAGTTGGTACTCCTTCGATATGATTTTTGAATATTCGTTCCCCGAAAGTCTGAGTTTATTGGAATCCTGTGATCATCGTATTACTCCTGAAGTTTGGAATACCACAATGTTTAAGTAAAGTTATTCTGTATTCTGTTTTTAACACTTGAGATTGTATACATACTGTTTATTCTTTCTGCTTTTGGATATTTTGTAATAAACTGTAGATTAGAACAACTTGTTTCATTTACAACCCAGCATGGAGGAAAAAGCAACTTGGCATCCGTCGTTCGGAACCCAGCCAAGAGCTTTGCTCATACTCGACCGCCATGGCATAACAAAGAAAACTTAGCAAATTATCGTGTCCATCAAAGTTTCAAAAAGCCTTAGTTACCTTGTTTCATACTCATTACATGTACACTTCTCTTTTTTTTTTCGGGCTGTAATGTTAATTTTATTTCATTTGTTTTAACTTTATCCTTCTGTGTTTATTTTTATCGATACACTTCGGACTTAAATGGTTCCTTGTTAAGTCTGTTTCCTAATACCACAACGAATACAATAGTCAAAGAAACAACAGGGTGTCAGACCTACGGTTGACATCCTCGGATATTTAAGCCCTGGCTAAATGGAGAGGAGGGTTAACTTTTTTACATTTGTCCACAAATATATCTTTTTCACATTATTTAAACCGGTATTTTAATTTATCTACCGCCGTGCGCGGTCCCGGCTTATGAATGAGCCCGCAGCATCCTCTGAGCTTGGAGTATGATTCTTCCTAACAGAGGACCCCGAGGGAACCCCGGGATATAGAAATAGGACCTATTATCTCCGGCTTGCGGGGTGTGACCCCTCCTAAACGGAGGCTGACCCCGAGGGTCCCGGGATATAGAAATAGGACCCATTCCGTGGTTGTGCGGGATTAATAAATACACAGCCCATCTTTCGGATGGAATGTTAACTCAGGTCCATGTGTTGGAAGAAATGCCACGCTTCCTACACGTTCAAGAACCCTTGTAGCAAGCTCTTTTTGGGGTGGTCCGTAGGTGATCGGCTACAAGGGTAAATTCCCCGCCCTTGACGATTTCGCCCTACTTTTCCAGTGACAGTCAGAATTTTCCGTCCCATTGACCTTTCCATACCCCAAAGTGATAATTTATTAACAGACTTGTTCTCGTCTTGATATAGCTGAAATATTGCTGAGTAGACGTTAAACAATATTCAATCAATCAATCAATCAATCAGACACCCATGAACAATGAGGGTGTGTTGAAAAACAACCCTGAATTATTTAAGGGCGTTGGTCTCTTCTTAAGGTGAGGCAAACATTCAGGTCTAACCTTATGTCACACCGATGGTACACCCTCCGCGACACGTACCCGTTTCGTTACTCGACAAGTGTTAAAGGATGAAATAGACTATGGAAAAATCTGACATAATTTCCAAGGTAGAAAAACCCACTCCGTGGGGCAACTCCCTAAGTGTAGAGAAACCGGTCAGTAGAAAGTAGCGCGTATGTCTTGATCTGAAGAACTTTAACGACGCAATAGTCCGTCCGCATTACCCTATGAAAACTTTAGAAAACATCCTGCCAAAATTAACCGGCGCGAGATATTTCACCATGTTAGATGCCCGTTCGGGATATTAAACCATCAAATTTAGTACCGAGACGTCATATCTCACTACTTTCAATACCCCCTTTGGACGATACTGTGTCCGTAGGCTTCCGTTCGGATGAAATTGTTCGCAGGATCTGTTTCAGTCCAAAATCGACGAATGCATTGAAGGCATGGAAAGAGATGTCGCGAAAGTCGATGATATTCTAGTTTTTGGCTCAACACGTGCTGAACATGACCAGAACTTATAAATGTGTTACAAATGGCCCGCGACCGAGGTTTCAAGTTTAACGATGATAAACTGGATGTAGGAGTACAAGACGTGTCCTACTTTGGTCATGTGTTGACATCACAGAGCTGAAACCCGATCCGCATAAAGTTGAAGCGATTCGCGAAATGTCTGAGCAGCACAAAAAATAGAGGAAAGCTCTTCTCGGTATGGTCACTTATGTGTCAAAGTTTGCCCCTAGCCTATCGGAAGTAACGCTTACAATATTTCAATATCATTTGAAAAGTTAATCAGCCTTCAGTAATCAGATTATATCTGATGGTGCTTCGTAGTTATGATTGTGTTAGATGTACATCTATTGATTATATGCACTATTTCCTCCTTAAAATAACGAAACAACTTATATCATTGTTGTTCTCTTAAATTGTAAAAAGACAAGACATTTTCTCTCGTAAATCGATGTGTTGATGAAAGGCTTTCTAAAATAAAACCTACATATAATATAACTAGAAGACCAAGGATAGATAACCATATGAAGTACTGGAAAACTTCAGAAATGAGGACGTGGTTACTGTTTTATTCTCTTCTAGAACTTGTGGATATCATTCCACCAATTCTGTTTTATCATTACTGAATCTTTGTTCAAGTTATTTGGTTGATGACAAAAAGTGCTACTAGTATTTTGCCATGCGACATCGGAAGTAGCAAAATTCTTCCTTATTATGTTGTTTATATGATGGACACATAAATGGTGCACAGTNATTTCGTCCTTAAAAAAACGAAACAACCTATATCATTGTTGTTCTCTTAAATTGTAAAAAGACAAGACATTTTCTCTCGTAAATCGATGTGTTGATGAACGGCTTTCTAAAATAAAACCTACATATAATATAACTAGAAGACCAAGGATAGACAACCATCTGAAGTACTGGAAAACTTCAGAAATGAGGGCGTGGTTACTGTTTTACTCTCTTCTAGAACTTATGGATATCATTCCACAAATTCTGTTTTATCATTACTGAACCTTTGTTTAAGTTATTTGGTTAATGACAAAAAGTGCTACTAGTATTTTGCCATGCGACATCGGAAGTAGCAAAATTCTTCCTTATTATGTTGTTTATATGATGGACACATAAATGGTGCACAGTATTCATATGTTACTTCATATTCCAAACTGTGAAAAGGATTTGGGCCCTTTGTGGATTTACTCATGTTTCCCGTTTGAATCTGTAAAAAGAGAAGTACTAACTTTTTCACGGTACACAAGCCTTTTCCAGTAGTGGGCCATGTATGCCAAGCTACTCAGGTCCATTCCTGTCTTCGAGGTCTATTTAAGATTTCACAATATTGTTGTCTTCGAGGTCTATTAAATATTATTTTATGGTCCATTTGTATATACGACTTTGTTATTTATTATGTTAAAGACTTCATTAAATAGTCCATTAATTTATTTCAAAAACCCGTAAAAACATTAATCCCTTGTTTAAATAATTTAAAGAGAATTTTGTCTTTTAAAAATTTCATAGTATTGTATAAGATCTATTCAAGAATACGACAATGTAAATTTTAATGTATATTCAAGATAACACAATATTTATGAGTTAAACGGCTCCAATCAGTCAACTTATGGTCCTTAATTCTATTTCAAAGACCTTTGGACTGAAGAAAACATCATTAATCTAAGTTTAAATTTAATGCGATATTATCTACCCCTAATATATCATAAGTTTGAAGAAAACTTGTAAGATAACTGATCAGATTATGATTGGTTGATTGATAAGTTGAGTTTAACGTCCAATGAGCAATATTTCAGCTATATCAGGACGAGAACAAGTTATTCAATTCAAAAAATTGTAAGTAAAAGAAGAAAGAAATAAAGGTGGGAGGGACAACCGGGGTAACGACTTTTGATTGCCACTGGAAAAGTGGAGAAATGGGTAGGAGCAGGAAATTTAGCCTTCCATACGACACCCAGTGCGTCTGCTCTTTTTGGAGAACTATAGAAGGGGTCTTTATACTGCATGGAGCGTGGCGTTTCTCCAAACCGTTTGGCTACAATGGTTCGCGGTCAGGCTTTCCGTATTATGACCTGACTACCCCGCATAGACGAGGCATTCCCCTATCCACCAACTTGGGACGCGCCCGGCAGCTCTGTATCCGCCGGAGCCCCTGACAACAGATCCAGGTGCCGGGCCTCTGTAAGGAAGACTCGTACTCCAAGCTCAGAGGATGCTGCGGGTCTATTAATAAGCCGGGACCGCACACGTCGGGATCACATTATGGAAGCACATATTACTTTGATTAAGGTCTTTCTCGACTCCAGTTTTCTGATTATTATTTTTTTCCCTCTTCTTCCGTAAGGTCTCTGTACGGAAAACCTTTTGATATATCACTACGAAACTTCGCGTACTAACTGGAAGTTGGAAATTCTCTTTCCAATTTAGGGAACAGACGAAATCTATTTTGAGTAACAGAGCTATCTCCCCGAACAAAATTTTTCTTGTTAGCAGGTAAACTCAGAAACGGTAACCGATATCAAAAATCTGAGGTGGGGAAAATGTTTCATTCATCCTCAGGATGATTTGTCATGCAAAAAAATTTTTTTTGGGTCGCGACCCCGGTTACGCGTTTTTGACCCCTAAATTTGTCGACTTTTAAAAATTGTCGAATTTTGATGAAATTTACCATGAATTATTTAAGGGCATTGGTCTCTTCCTAAGATGAGGCAAACATTCAGGTCTAACCTTCTGTTACACCGGTGGTACACCCTCCGCGACGCGTACTCGTTTCGTTACTCGAAAAGTTAAAGGATGAATTAGACTATGGAAAAATCTGACATAATTTCCAAGATAGAAAAACCCACTCCGTGGGTCAACTCCCTAAGTGTGGAAAAACCGGTCAGTAAAAAGTTGCGCGTATGTCTTGATCTGAAGGACCTTAACGACGCGATAGTCCGTCCGCATTACCCTATGAAAACTTTAGAAAACATCCTGCCAAAATTAACCGGCGCGAGATATTTCACCATGTTAGATGCCCGTTCGGGATATTAAACCATCAAATTTAGTACCGAGTCGTCATATCTCACTACCTTCAATACCCCCTTTGGACGATACCGTTTCCGTAGGCTTCCGTTCGGATGAAATTGTTCGCAGGATCTGTTTCAGTCCAAAATCGACGAATGCATTGAAGGCATGGGAAGAGTTTTCGCGATAGACGATGATATTCTAGTTTTTGGCTCAACACGTGCTGAACATAACCAAAACCTTAGAAATGTGTTACAAATGGCCCGCGACCGAGGTTTCAAGTTTAACGATGATAAACTGGATGTAGGAGTACAAGAAGTGTCCTACTTTGGTCATGTGTTGACGTCACATGGACTGAAACCCGATCCGCATAAAGTTGAAGCGATTCGCGAAATGTCTGAGCAACACAAAAAACACTCGGTACGGTCACTTATGTGTCAAAGTTTGCCCCTAACCCATCGGAAGTAACGAGTCTGCTGAGAAAACTGCTATCGAAAGATGTTGAGTTCGTATGGGACTATCCCAAACAAGAAGCCTTTTGTAAAGTCAAGGAGATTTTAACTTCAGAACCTGGTCCGGTATTGTCATATTATGACCCCAATAAGCATCTCGCGCCCGAAATTGTCCTGACTTGGTACAGCATTTCAGAAGAAGTGGTGAGTTAACCAGTTTAATTTTTCTTTTATTTCATTGGATATAATGTTTTTTCAGCTTTTATCAGTAGACAAAAATGTTGCCTCAATGCCAAAAGAGGTCTTGCAGGATTACCTTTTCAGTACTTTCAAGTCATCAACAAATAACTTGGAAGCCTTGAGGGCAAACAAAATAGTAACAATAGCTTGTGTTAGTGAGAGTATACAGGCAGTCTATTCTTGATTTCATGAATTGTAGAAGTGAAATTAATTCTGGAGGAGTTATCTCACTAACGCACATATTTTATGTAGAGGTTGAAAGTGAGAGGAAGACCATGCACCTCTGCATGCAGAAAAGTAAACTATAAATAAAGGGTTACACCGAGCGCAGCATGATACGACCGCAGCATATAGACCACTGATATTTCAACAAGTGTAGTTTTAAGGTGAATGTGGACACAGTAAAGAGCTTGACACAATAATTAGATGGACACAAACAGGGGGAAAAATAACCCTTTTGATCACTTATTGAAAAAAAAACGGTAGGAGCTACGCAAACTATGTTACTACAAACTAAAAGCTTACACCAAGAGAACCCCAATGATTTTTTATGAAATAATAAAGATTTGACATATTTAGAAAAATTGCAATTTTTGCCCCTTTGACCCCTTGTAGCTCGAAAACGGTAAAAGCTACGCAAAATCCGTTGCGAACTACAGAAAGCTTAGATCAAGAGGATTCCAAAGAACAAGAGTCTCAAACGAGTCTGTATCGCTCACCTGGTGACTGGTGTTATTCATTGTCACCAATAGACCACCCATTCATACTATAAATCAGTTCACCAGATCTTACATCTTCATTCTTGGATGAGGTACAAACTAAAAATCACAAACTTTGGAAGGGATTACCCAAAGACAATTGTGACCAAGTTTGGTTCCAATTGACTCAGTAGATTAAGAGGAGAAGACATTTGAATGCATTTCCCGTAGAGTCACTATGTTAAACTATGTTCCACGTTGGCGGCCATCTTGGATGAGGAAAGAATGTAAAAATCACAAACTTAAAAGGGGGCCGCCAGAGGACTATTGTGACCATGTTTGGTTCAATTTGGCTCGGTAGTTTCAGAGGAGAAGATCTTTAAATGCAATTTCCATAGGGTCCCTATGTTAAACTATGTTCCCTGCTGGCGGCCATCTTGAATGAGGTATGAACTTAAAAATCACAACTTTGAAGGAAAACATCTAAAGACTATTGTAACCAAGTTTGGTTCCAATTGGCTGAGTGGGTTCAAAGGAGAAGACATATGAATGCATTTCTAATAGGGTCCCCATGTTAAACAGTGCTCCACGCTGGCAGCCATCTTGGATGAGTTACACACGTATAACTCACAAACTTTAAAGGGGACCACCCAAAGACTACTGGGACAAAATTTGGTCCCCATTGGCTCAGTGGTTTCAGAGGAGAAAATCTTTGAATGTATTTCCCATAGGGTCCTATGTTAAATTATCTGCCCCGCTGGCGGCCATCTTGGATGAGATGCGAACCCGCTGGACATATGTAGAAATTGTAGGTCTGGAAAACCTCAACTATTTTGCAATTCACATTTAACCTTTATCTCAAATAGTTTTGAAAATAAAAGTAAAAAAGGTTAAATTATTGTGAACATTCAAAGAAAAAGCGGCAATAACTCCTATGTGGGTTGTCAGATTTCTTTCAAAATTGCAGGATCTTACTATGCTGACCCTTTTTGTTATATAAAGTTCACTTCTATCTTCAACCATTTTCAATATAGAAGACTAAAAGTAACGAAAAACTGAAAATTTTACGGAAAAGGGGCAATAACTCCAAGACAGGTAAAGGGATATTCTTCAAAATTGCAGGGCAGGTAGATCTCATCACGCTGATCATTTTTACCCTGACAGAATTTTGATATCTGAAATGTTTTTGAGGAATTTGCAAAAAATGGGCAAATTACCCCTATATTCTATTTTTAGTAACAGCGGCCATGCTGTTTGGTCTACGGACATAAAAATCACAAACTTGAAAGAGCATACCCTGGTGATGATTCAGGCCAAGGTTGGTTAGTATTGGCCAATTAGTTTCAGAGGAGATCTTTGAATAAAAGTTAACGGACGGACGGACGGACGGACGACGAGTGATGGCAAAAGCTCACATGGCCTTTGGCCAGGTGAGATAAAAAATGCCATCGAAATCCGATGAAAAATAAAGATTTGACATATTTAGAGAAATTGCAATTTTGGCCCTTTTGACCCCTTGTAGCTCGGAAACGGTAAGAGCTACGCAAAATCCGTTGACATACCACTGAAAATTAAGATCGAGAGGAATCCAAAGAAAAAAATCCCATCGAAATCCGATGAAAAATCAAAATTTTAAATAATCTGCAAATTAGCAATTTTGGCCCCGTTCAGCCCCTCATTGGTGGCAAAGGAAACAAGATACCAAAAACTAATAGCTAAGCGCCATATTAATTTTTCGAAAGACATCCAATGAAAAAAAACCATCAAAATTGGACTCAAAATAAAAAAAACATTTTTTTTAGATTTGCCCGTTGGGCCCCATTTATCTCGTGAGCGGTACATGCTACGAGAAATCCGTTAGCATACCTCCGATTGGAAATTTCCTCAGGAGCACACTGAAAGAAATCTCATCAAAATCCAATAAACAACAAGAGAAAGGGCAGTCGGAAACATCAGCTAATCCCCTCGCCTGTTTATTGAATATTTGTCTAGTAATATAAGCACTCAAGGATGTTGTACTATTCAAGATCTAGTTTGTTACTTAAATCTGAGCCAGTCATGCAAGAAATGTTGTGACCTTATTTCAATCAGGAGCCGCATACCTAAAGCATATATGCATCTACTGATGAAAGATTAATCTTCTGCAAGTTGTAGTATCTAAAATCCAGACTGTAACACAAACTTTAACCTAAGTCACTCATGCATGAAATGTAGGTCAACTCAATTTTCATCTGGAGCTTCCTAACTTTATAAGATGCATCTACATACAAAAAATTATTCTTCTAGGACTTGTAGTATCCCAGATCTGGACTCTTACAAAAACTTTAACCTAAGTCACTCATGCATGAAATGTAGGTCAAAGAGACCTAATTTTTACCTGGAGCTTCGTAACTTTCCAAGACGCACATACATACAACATATTATTCCTCTAGGACTTGTAGTATCCCAGAACTGCACTCTTACAAAAACTTTAACCTAAGGCACTCATGCATGAAACGTAGGTCAAAGTGACCTAATTTTTATCTGGAGCTTCGTAACTTTACCAGACGCATCTACTTACAAAATATTATTCCTCTACAAGTTGCAGTATCCAAGATCAGGACTCTTACAAAAACTTTAACCTAAGTCACTCATGCATGCATGCAATGTAGGTCAAATTCACCTATTCTATATATCAACCTCAAGTTCTCCTCAACTTGCATCCATGGACAAAACATTGTCCATTTACGACTTATTATTCAAAAGATATATGGTCTTAAGTTTGAGCGGATGAACGGGTAAAACACTATATCCCCTCCCCAACTTCATGGGCGAGGGGATAATAAAGATTCTATAGTCAAATATGCAAAAACACAAACTTTTACCCCCTTTTAACCCCCTTTCTATAACGGGTGGGGCCACAAACTAAAAATTGAAACCTCAGTTTCCGCGTGTGCCAAGATTCATAATACTAAAATTTCATAAAGATCCGTCCACTAGAAGCAAAGATATGACGCCAACACCATACCATTATACGACCGCAAAATGTTTGCGGTCGTATAAAAATTATTTTGTTTACATTTTCAATACATTGATCAGAAACTATACACATGTATTATTAATATTTCATTCAACAAGAATCATGTATTTTCATTTCATTCAAAGTTTCAAACATTTCAATAACAACTGCTGTCGAATTGCTACCTGACAGTATCGCCATAAAACCGGTTCATCTCAAAATTTCTTTTTTAACGACTGTACCAAGTCAGGATAATTGCGGTCGTTAATTTTTCCTGTGGTTTCCCACTGACTTGTCTTTTTCTCTCATGGACTTCGGCTCTTGCCAACTCTGTTCGGTAATTATGCCCCCGCCGCTAGGCGGTCGGGGGCATTAAGGTTTAACCTGATCCGTACGGACGTCCGTCCGTACGTCCATCTTTTTGGTTTCCGGATGATAACTTGAGTATCCTGCATCGGATCAAAACCAAACTTGGTCACATGCTTACTTATCACCCAAGACAGAACCCTATCGATTTCCAGGTTGGTACCCCCAAGGTCAAGGTCACAGTTGCTAAAAATAGACAAATTTCAATGAAATTCTGGTTTCCGGATGATAACTTGAGTATACTACATAGGATCAAAACTAAACTTGGTCACATGCTTGCTTATCACCTAAGACAGAACCCTATTGATTTCCCGGTTGGTATACCCAAGGTCAAGGTCACAGTTGCTAAAAATAGACTAAAATTTCAATAAAATTTTGGTTTCCGGATGATAACTTGAGTATACAACATCGGATCAAAACCAAACTTGGTCACATGCTTACTTATCACCGAAGACAGAACCCTCTCGATTTCCAGGTTGGTACCCCCAAGGTCAAGGTCACATTTGCTAAAAATAGACTAAAATTTCAATAAAATTTTGGTTTCCGGATGATAACTTGAGTATACTACAACGGATCAAAACCGAACTTAGTCACATGCTTGCTTATCACCCAAGACGGAACCCTATAGATTTCCGGGTTGGTACCCCCAAGGTCAAGGTCACAGTTGCTAAAAATAGACTAAAATTTCAATAAAATTTTGGTTTCCGGATGATAACTTGAGTATACTACAT
>MJUU01068332.1:80533-108952 GCA_002080025.1 Modiolus philippinarum | reverse complement strand
CCCTATATATTCTTTGTAAATATTGCTGAAAAATACTGAATTTGGCCTAATTTTCAAAGCTTGATCACAGGAAAAGATGATCGGTGACATATCTTTTTTATTTCAATTTTTGAACAAATGGGCTAAGAACTACAAAATATCTTAATAAAAAAAAATTCTGTCTGATATTTTTATAAGGCTCGAACTACCTTAAATACACCTACAAATCTTATGCATTCTAACAATTTTGCATTTAGAAATCAGCAGCCACACCAAAACAGACCAAGGCCTCCTATCGCAGCTGTGGGATCTAGGACATACACCCATCAAAACTGATAGTTTGAAAAAAGTTACTTAAAATTTATCCTAACCATGATGCAGCTGTACAACTAGAAACAGGATTTTCACAAGGTTTTCGACTACATTACACAGGTTCTCGTACATATATATGTACAAAAAAATTTGAGATCAGCAGGACAATATGAACAAGAACTGTTGAATAAGTTAAACTCTGAAATTTCATCGGGTAGAATATTGGGTCCGTTTTCAACGTTGCCCATTTCAACGTTACGTATATCCCCTGATGGTGTTATACCAAAATCAGACGGGGGTTGGCGTCTTATTACGGATTTATCTTCTCCCTTAGGTAATAGTGTGAACTCATTTATAAGTTCTCACCTCACTAAAGTCAATTATACTTCACTTGCTTTATCTTAGATAAAATTCATGACCTTGGGAGGGGAGCCCTCTTAGCAAAAATGGATATAAAATCAGCATTTCGTTTATTGACACTTCATCCAGCTGATTTTGATCTGATGGGCATAAAAGTTGTGAATTCCTATTATATTGACAAATGTCTGCCTATGGGATGTTCTTTTTCATGTAAGCTTTTTGAAACCTTTTCAACTTTCATTCAGTGGGAAGTGGAAAGAAGGGCACTCTCAAATTTGATTGATCACTATTTGGACGATTTAATTTTCATGGGTGCAGCGCATTCCAATAGCTGCAATTATATGATGTAAAGGAAGTTTGTCAAGAATTGGGCGTTCCTTTAGCAGATAATAATGCAATAGGTCCTTGCACACTATTACCTTTTCTTGGCTTTTTAATTGATACTGAGGAATTAAGAATCCTAATACCACATGAAAAATTAGAAAAATTGAGTTCCTTGCTGAGACCTTTATTGTTAAAAACAAAGCTTATTTACGAGAAATAGAATCCATAACTGGTTTGATGTCATTTTGCTCAAGAGCAATTCCTTCCTCCTGAGCCTTTATACGTAGATTTTATGACTTATTGGGCTCTGGCTATAAGCCCCATCATAAAGTCAAATTAACTGCTGAGGTTAAAGCTGATATAATTATGTGGCTTCAGTTCTTAGAAGAATTCGATGGGCATTGTTTTTTTCCTAGAGAAAGCTTGGACATCTAATTTAATCATTCATTTGTTTACGGACAGTTCAGGAAATCCCGAGTTAGGTTGTGGTGCAATTTTTGGCCAAAGTTGGGTGCAATTTAGGTTGCCAAAATCATGGGAAAGAGCACAATTTATGAAGAATATGTCATATTTATGATCCCTGTAGTTCTTGCTATGTTTTTATGGGTGGATAAATTGGTATACAAAAAAAATTTTAATCCATATTGACAATTTAGCTTTAGTGAGTATTTTAAACAAGAGGTCTGCCAAAGATCATCATGAAGTTAATAAGACCATTTGTCTTGCTGACAATGTTAAATAATGTAAATTTTAGGGCAGTTCATATTGAAGGTGTAAGAAATGACAGATCAGATACCATTTCTCGCTTTCAGATGTCTCGTTTCCGGTCCCTAGCTCCAGGAGCAGATGTCAGCCCAGCAGTGATACCAATGGAATTCTTGACATTAATTTCAAGTCTCTAATCGCTTCTTTAACTGACCGTTCAATTGCACCTAGCACTTCAGATATATATAGAAGGGGAATAGTTGATCTTAATGAGTTTCGTGTAAACTGCAATATACCAGAAATATGGCCATTGCCCTTGTGTGATTTATGTAAATTCATTGCATATTTGTTCCAAGCACAATTTTCATTGTCTACTATTAAGTGTTATCTATCGGATATAGGGTTTTCCAGTAGAATAAATGAATTTGAGGATCCAACACAAAGATTTATTATCAAGAAAATGCTAGAAGGAATCAAGCGATCAAGACCCAAAGTTAGCAACACACGACTGCCAATAACAAAGGATTTATTAATAGCCATTATAAGAATTTTGCCATTTGTCTGCAAGTCCGACTATGAGATGCAAATTTTTCAGACAGCTTTTTCACTAGCATACCATGGGCTTCTTCGAATAGGGGAAATTGCTCACAGTGGTCGATATTCTAGGCGTGTAATTAGCATTTCTGATGTTTTACCATTGCCAAATGGGCTATTACAAGTTACAATTCCGTCATCTAAAACCGATCAATCAGGCAAAGGTTATATTATCTTACTGCAGCCGCAACCAAATCCAGAAATATGTCCTTGACTGTAGATTAATGCGCTAGAGGTGCGACCTTTGTTCTCGGGCCCTCTTTTCTGTCATTTTGATGGAAGTCCTCTTACTCGTTACCAGTTTGTGGCCATTTTGAAGAAAACATTATTTAGAGTTGGCATTAACTATAATTGTTACAGCTCACATTCTTTTCGTATTGGTTGTGCTACTAACTTGTCCTTGGAAGGTGTACCTGATTCGGCGATCATGAAATTAGGGCGTTGGAAATCAGATTCATACAAAACATATATTCGTAAATAAGTCATTGCAAATTGGTTTAAGTTTATTCTTTAATTGTTTAACAAATTTTCTTGACCTAAACAGAAACACCCACCAGAATTTGGATTGTGGGATCTTCATTGTGGAAGATGGCATTTATAGAGGCAAGGACACGCCCAGGTGGCAGTAATCTATGTCTTGAAAGAGTTAATGCAGAATTGTGGTGGCAGGGAAAAGGGGGTATGACCATAGGGGAACTGAGAGGTAGAATCAGAACCATGTTAAACTTTGAAGACTCACCACATTACTTGATTGTTCATGTTGGTGTTAATGATTTGGGGAATTGCAAGGACGAAAATTATTTGGTCCCAGATGTTACCAAGATTTAATTGGAAATATTCCACAAATTTAGCGGCAATGGAGAAATGTCGTTATAGGACAAATAATTCTGTTGCATTATATGTATTAACATATGGAGGTTATTACATTCGTTACCCGGAAATAATTCGGGACCCTCGTCTATTTGAGGATGACGGAGTTCATTTATCACCTGTGGCAAAAAACATCATGAAAAATAAAATTCAGCGTGCCTTGCAGTATTTTTTACATGGAAAAGGCAATGTTCCCCCCCCCCCCGCAGTGATCCTTGTATTACATTACTAGAAGTTAAGCAGTTTTTGATAATTTTATTTAAGTTGCACTATAAATCCAGTAGTAATGTAAGTGTCTTGTTATTATCAATTAAAACACATTTGGCCACAGCCTAGCAGCGAATCACCCTTTCATTGCTTCATGGCGGTTGACAGTTGCGTCAAGAGTTGTCTTAACTGTCAATTTGGCCAAATTCACTGCACTTAATACTTAATAAATATTGTTCTTGTTAAGCTATTTAAACCATCACCTGTGTTCCCACGGTGATCTCAAATTATTTCAAATTTTCTTCTCTACCGTAGTCATTTATTACAATATTTGCTTTGGTTGCCATAAACGGCAATTTGCCGGCAACTAATTTTCTTTAACCATAATTGATGGTGATATATTTTATATTGACAATGTTGCAATTTGCAATTTATGCATAAAACTACCTACTACTTGCGATTTGCAGTTATTTCATTCATTTGACATTTAGTATTGCTCATAATTTTATTGTTTTGCATATTATATGTGTATTGAATTTAGATAAAGCTGTGGCCAAATACTGTCAACATATTGAGATTGTTTTTCTGAAGGCATTTATGATAAACTTTGAATGGCTTCGTCATTTGGTGGCCGATCAACATATTGCATAGTTGTATTGTTCAAAATACAAAAAATACCGATGTTGCATCAGCAGCATTAATATCAAATAATATGGAAAACCATAATCCAAAAGTTGTCACAAAAGAAGTACTCATTACCAAAAAAATCGAAATAGGAAGCCAAACCCAGTACCAAGGACATCTACCGAGTGCCATACACAGAATGAAGCCTCAGTATGTTAAGTGGTTAGAATTTTGATAAAAACAGTAAATTTGTATAACACGCAAGGTAAAATTTTCATGTCAGACAAGTCTGACTATCGGGCTTGTGAATACCCTCGGGGACCTCTGGTCCACCAACAGTGGCATCGGCCCAATGGTTCAAAATACAAAAACTACCGATGTTGCATAAAAAAACTGTTAATTTCGTTATGCTGTACACGTGTTTCAAGGAGTTACCTCTCATCAGCAGCATTAATATCAAATAATATAGAAAGCCATAATCCAAAAGTTGTCACAAAAGTACTCATTACCAAAAAAATCGAAATAGGAATTGTCAAAGTCAGATACGCATCTTTCTTGGACACAATCCGATGTACTAGTACATGCTTTCTTTCCAACAGGTGAACCTGTAAATATCAATAAAAAATAAACAATCTTTGTTTGCTGTTTTTTTTTATATGCAACGTAAAAACATGAAACATGTGTATGTGATAGTAATGAAGTGTCAACCTGAACTTGACTGAATTTATAACCTGTGTAAAAAAACTAGGAGGGAATATCACTTTGCATCAATATCTAAATATTTTGAACCTCCTCAAGCAGGTCAAGCATGGCATACTCATATGTTTTCCTAACATTCCATTACATCAATCAACTGCAAGACATGATCACTTGAACTTTGAACTTTGTGAGTCCAGCATATTGCCAGGGTAGTGTCTACTGTTGTGGGTGCATGCATCACATTCAATTAATCACTTTGGACAATAGGTTGACACTCAGACTTTTTAGTTGCATATATATCAGTAAATATATTGTGAATAGCTAGATGGTATTGTTTTTAGTGATTTAGTCCTCATGGTGGTCTCAAGATCAAGAACAACAATAAACAAGCTATTTCAGTTGCTTGCCTTAGTTACCATGTATATTATATAAATTTTGTCTCATTTAAATGTCCCATTTACTACAGTACAGAAATCGACAAACCATAACTAATTACTGTGATAGTGGGGATGTCTTGGAAAGCGTTGGGGATTTTTTTTACCTTAATTTTTTTTAATTGGGGCAATAAAACCCAAGTTTTGGCAGGACATTCCCTGTTTTACAGGTAAAAATGTAATTCAGCAGGTACACTTCAAAGGAATTGCAGGTAAACCAGGTAATAAAATCTAATTCTCAAAACTCTGTTTTATTGCTTTTTAGGTCTATCACAATGATAGCATGTCTGTGATTTATTACTAAAGGATTAAAATATGTGTCTCCCCAAGTGATTTGTTATGGTATGTCTCTTTCTGTAGTGTACGTACAATGCTTTATTTCTGTTTTCAATTTATATTATCATATTCAGTAATTTTTTCATTTGTTCATACTATTATTATCATAATACTGTACCTGTTACTGCTTCAACAATGGTCATAGCCATTTTCTTCTTCCGTGTGTCACTGGTTTTTGCATAATGTTTTAGACTAGATTCAGATTTATGCCTTGATACTGTCATGATGTGTCTAGCCTCGAATTGATCTAATATAGTATTTGACGTTGCCCTTAAGCAATGATTTGTATAGGTTTTTGACAGATTGGCCTCAACTGATATTTTTTTCATTTTGTCTCCTAGGGTATTACGTCCAAGTGGTGCATTGTCATACCAAATTTGAAAATCGGAGTTAATGTGCAGGTTTGGTCTCTGAAAGAATACATATGAATATGGGTGTAAGACTGACAAGCACTTCTGGAAAGACATGTATGGACATAAGGTCTTCCCGGTCTTGCAATATCCACCCCCCTCCCTTGACTCTCCTCGTCAGCTATATCACCTTTATGGTTTTTTGTTGCCATGTCTCTCATTTCAATAAAACTGTCATTTTCATCAAAAATGAAATCACTTTTTTGTATCATGTCTCTTAAGTTTTCTCTGTCGCGATTACAAAAGAAGATCATTAAGTCTACAAATACTTTACTTTGTAAGCCATAAGGTGTATTAATGTCAAAGTATTTATACAACTTCTTTAAGTCCTCCGACAAGACGGTGGATTTTTGTGCTTCACAACTGCTTTACCTTCATGTTAGCGTTGAATACATTGTTAGAACTTTTAAATTCCGGCATTTGTACAATGTCAAGAGTAAGGATTTTTTCAAAATGTTTTTGTAACAAATAACGGATCGACAGCATAGATTTCTTAGTATAAAGTTTCTTATCTTTGGTGCGAGCTGCTGTGTAAAATTTTGACAACAAATTATTCAATACTTCCGAATTGGTTGTTTCTTCGGGAAAATCCACACTTTTTTCCGAACAATAATCACTGCACATTTGATCACGTTTTTTGTACTCAAAGAGTCTCTTTTATCCAACAAAAGCTCAATATCCTCTTCAGATACGTCTTCAAATCGACCGGTCATGACAAAAACCGAGTCGGCTATGCACTTGACAGATGAAAAACTGCGCATCGTTTTCGGGCATGGTACAGTTCAATCCGAAAGAAGTGTAACAGTTCACTGTTACACCTCGACGGCTATTTTTAACATTTTTGTGGAAATCAGTTAAAAATACACCATTTGAAAAATTGATACTCCGGTTATCAACCCAACACGGCAAGTGTTGTTCATCCTTAACACAGTTCATAATTATGTTCATAATTTAGATTACTAGGTCATTGTTTACTGTGAAACTGCACTAATTTTGTTATAATTAAAATGTATTCAGGGATTTAAGTTGTGTATTGTTGGCCAACTGTACGAGAGATAACTGGAAGCGAAGTTGTATACCTCCATTTGATGGGAGATTCAAATCCAGGAAAAGATAACACTTTATGGTAAGGGCTATAACTTGATTGACAAAATTCTCGTTCACAATATCAAGTGTGTGATAACATAACAAAATACAATGTACAGAAGTTGTAGTAAATATTGTTTCTCAAGATAGCCATATAATGTGTAGAATATGTTTTTTATGCTAGGCTCTCGGAAGTGTGAATCGGTGAGAAACTCCTCCTACATTTTTTGATTTAGGGATTTAATTTTGGCGTAGAACTGTGGCTTGCAGTCTGTAGATGCGCAGTAAGTTTTCGGATTTTTTTATATTGGTCTTGGTGCAGACAAGAGGACCAAGATGTCGATTTTGACGCATGCGACATGTCACACTAACTCTTACTACAGTTTTTGATCAAGGGATTTGATTTTGTTGTAGAATTGTTGCATATTATCTATAGATTTCTTTTCAATCTTTACCTTGGTTTAAACAAAGGGTCCAAAAGATGCAATTTTACAAAGGTCAAGATGTAGACAGGAATAAAAGCCCTGTCCTTGATAAACTGGAATTTTCTATGTATCGTGTGCGTTTTTATCACATGTACATTCACTCCATATCCTTTCATTTTTACTAATAGATGTGGAATTTGACACGCGAACTCATCCTACATTTTTGGATTAGAAGGATTGATTTTTATGCAGAATTGTTTGCAGACGTGCAATAAGATTTTAGAATTTTGATTCCAGTTCAAACTTTGGTAAATATCATGGAGATGTCTAAGACTCATATTTGTTTTCAAATTTGAGCATATGATCTTATAGTTTAGCAAGTGTTTGGTATACATCGAAATTCTGGCCACTCAGAATATTTACATAAGATTCAAATTTTGCTAAGAAAATCCTGAAAGTCTCTAAAGGCCCTGTCACACTATAACGTTCTAGCCAACGTGTGCCGACGTTCGATAATTTTTATTAGAACGTTACCACACGCCGAAGAAATTGAAGATTGTTGTACGCATTCATAGCGTCAGGCTTACGGCCTATAACGCACGGAAAACTTATCCATAACTTGTACGCAACGCTAACAAAAAGTATAACAGCGTATGACAACGTTGCAAAGGCGTTTTACTAGCGTGCTTGACGTTTACCGAACGCATCAATAACGGTCTTCTGGTATTCATAGAGCGTCTGCATAGCGTTTTGAGCGTTCTTTGTTAGATCAGGCTGAAATTCTTTATCTCAATGACATTTGCAAATGCAGAAATGGATAGAAATGCGACCAAAAATACGACAGATTTGCAGGAGGGATATGTCCCTCAAAAATAAAAAGAAATATTTTCAAAACAATATGTCAGTATGATACTGAAATAAATCAGCTATTTACATTACTTTGGGATTATGTCTTGCTATTTAACCATTATTTTTATAATAAAACATCGGCTAATACGTTACTGCTTAGTTACAAGGACGCCCGGTTTGCGTTCTCTTCACGTTTAAAACAACTTTCGAGAAACTACTACATATCGCACACATTGCTCTAGCGTTCGTCTAACGTCTGCATAACTTATCAACAACACGTTGGCGAACGTCGTGAAATTTTGAGCATGTTCAAAATTTCCCGACGCACCCAACGTTCACCAACGCACGCCAACGTGTTTGTAACGTGTTACAAACGTGCCCCTAACTTGTACAACGCACACCAGCGTATACGAAAATATTCTCACACACTGGGCACACGTTGTGCTGTGCGTTATAGTGTGACAGGACCATAAGACCACTAATTTTTGGAATTCTACCTAGCATCGATACTTTTATAATTTGTTTCTATTAGAACAAACATTTTCATTGGATTTCAAAAATATTTGACTCCCAATTTCGGTAAATTTTCTGAACGTCTCAAAGACATCTTATTTTTCGAATTCTATCTATCAACAATGCTTTTAGAAAAAAAAAATCGATTAAGACAAACATTTCACTAATATGATATAAAAATATATTTTGTTCCAATTTGGCAAAGTGCTTGAAAGTCTCAAAGACCACTTATTATTTTGAATTCTTCTTAGAAACCATACTCCTTTAATTCTTTTTGTTGAAATTAGTCAGTTTCAATAATTGGATTGCCAAAAATTAAGAATCCAAACTCTCAAAGACATGATATATTGGGGAATTCTAACTAGCAGCTATACAGTTTTAATTCGTCTAAGTGAAATGAATCGTATTCAAAAACTTTGGACTTGGAAGATATACGGGTTTAATTTGTAAATTGCGGGGATAGCTGTCGTTTCTGACAGCCCAATTTAATTTACAATAAAACAGCTTTCAGATTTCAGATAATTTGTTTTTCATTCCTTTTTCTTCGGTATTCGTTTGTCGATGTATATTCCCATTTCTACGAAGAACTATATAAATTACCCCCACCCCCAAACCCTCCCCCCCCCAAAAAAATAGTTAAATAAAGGGCAGTAACTTTCAGTCATAACGACTCACAAAGTTAACTTAAAATTGTTCTAATACAATTCTATGACTGCTCTGGGACATTTCTAAAAACGGCCAGAAACAGTTGTAAAATTGTCATAACCTGTTGTGAAAACGGTTACGATCAGTAGTAAGACATAATAAGTAGTAGTTCTAAAGCCAGGTTCATACAAAAGCTAGTCAAGAAGAAAGAGAAAAATCTAGCCAGGTCCTTTAGTTTCAGTTTCCGTTACATAGATGATGTTTTATCATGAAACAATCCTCGATTTAAGGATTATCTACATCTCGTTTACCCAAATGAACTAGACATTAAAGAGACAACTGATACATTGACATCAGCATCATACCTATCCCTTTATCTTTATCTTTACAACTCGGGACAGTTAAAATCCAAACTTTATTACAAACGTGATGATTTTGGCTTTCCAGTTGTGAATTTCCCATTTTTGAGTAGTAATGTAACCACCTCTCCAGGATATGGAATCTACATTTCACAGCTCATTCGCTATTGTCGTAATGTAATGCAATATGTATGTCAATTTTGTCAACAGAGCGAAATTACTATCTCAAAAGCTACCCAGGCAAGGTTATGTTCAATTACTATTACAATTGTCACTCAAAAAGTAGTCATCACGAATTGACTGATCGTTGCAATGTGTCTGTATCACAAATGAAGCTGGACATATTTCAGTAGAAACCGATACATTACTGGACTGACAAATACATTATTCGACATTACACCTGACTTTTTACTTACAGTGTGATGGGTGTCACATGTTAAGCAAGTCATGCTTACCCTCCCGGAGTACCTCATGACACTCCTGTTTCCTAGGGGTTCACGCTGTTAGTGCTTTATTTCTTGTGGCGTTTATTTTATGTGGTTTGTTTCGTTTTCGCCGTTTATGTTCTCAGTATGTAATATTCTTATTGCCATGTTTTCTAGGTGTATCACTTTGGCTCTTGCTTCGGTATTCATTTTGAAATTTATCTAAAAGCAGTCATGATCAGGATTTGTTCTAAATGTAGTCTAAACCAAAAGCTGCTTTGATTAAATAACATATCCAGACTACTGGAACCACTAAAACTGATATATTCGTCAAAGTAATAAACCGAAAATTAAAACATTTTAAACTTCTCTAAAATATAAATGAAACAAGCTGCAGTTGCATACAAGGTTGCATGAAAAAAAAATCTCCAGGATCAGATGTACCTTCCTTGCCCCACCCCATTAAAAATAAAATTGTTGCTCCTTAATTTGACTATTACATATGACGTGACTAAAGTTACTATTCTGTTTGGTGAATTAGAATTTGAACAATCGGATGGTTCAGACTTTGAGTCATTGCAATACACGGTAATATGGCTTAAAGGTTTAGATGTAGTTTAGATTCTGAAACTCCAAATACCGAACGGTAATTGTGATTTTCTTTGCTTAACCATGATTAACGACAAGGTAAACTCGGTTTTCCGGTGATAATCAAGGTATAATAGGTTTTAGTTCATTTCGCATGCCATATAGGTGTGCAAGTGAGTTATTTTATTTTATTCCAATAAATTTGCGGGTTTTTGTGCTCTTCACAGAGGTGTTGAGATGAATTATGGCAAGTTGGACTGTTTTTTCATTATATATAATCACTAATAATTTTACGTATTACTGTGTAGTTTTGGAATAATTGAAAGAACTCGATTATACGAATGAAAATATTTGCAAAACACAACTTTAGAAACAATGTAATTTGCCGTAGAGAAAACATGTATTTGAAATAGAACAATATCATTTTGTGCGAAAAAGTTAGGAGATACAGTTCACTAATTGTATAAATGATATTATACAATTATAGTCTGTGTATGAGGTCGATACGAAGTGATATCGACCTGGGAAAAGCATATCGACCGAGGATGAAATCCGAGGTCGATATGCTTTTGCAGGTCGATATAACATCGTATCGACCTCATCCACAGACTACAATTGTTATATTATTAATTTACATGAACAATGAAAAGGCCATTTTTATTGTTTGTCTAAATTATAAATTCAAGATTTCAAAATTAATATATTAAAAGTTAATTAGCTCTATAATATAATAACAGTGTGTATGTAAATGTAATTGATTCTTGAAAAATACATAAAATAAATATAAACATTCATAGAAACATGCGATATGCATTTCTATTTTTAGGAACATGTGATATAACTTTTTGATATGCTGTTTTCTAGTCAATCTCTAAAAATACAGTGGGTCATGTGATCAGTTCTCCACTAATCAAATTTCTCAAACGATATCATATTAATAATATTAGTATTTAAAAACATAAATTGAATAATATTTATGGAACCGGGCGTCCTGGTTCACTTTTGAATTCTAAGATATTTGAAATTCCAAATGCATTAATTTCACCCCTGTATAATAAGTTACGAGTAAAATGGAAATATAAGATATTTTATTCAAGGCAGTCCCAATCAGGGTTAATTTTGAAGAGAAGGGTAACGTTTAAAATCGCCATGGAACACAATTAAACTTGACGACAGACATTTTCCGTCACTTGAGATGTTGAATGACAGATTTCATGAGGCTTTTTAGGCTTGTTTAGGGTATATTGGGATATGGAATATTCACGATTTTTCAAATGGGATACTGGATATTTGAGACAAAACGGACATGTATATGGGATATTTCAATAATTATTGGGATATCTTCAATTTAAAAGGGATATCTTAGTCCAGACTTACTTGGATATGGGATATTGGGATCCCCTAAACAAACCTCGCTTTTGGGTAATTTAAAAATCGTTCAATAAGATCTGACGCTCTTGTTCCACTCCTCCGTGTAAAAAGGGATGAATATAATTTTAGATTTAATTAAAAGAGTTACAACTGAAATAAAATATCAAATTGAAAGCTATTTAAATTTAAGATATGTTGTAATTCTTCCTTTGATTACGGAAAGACATGTAACCATCCGCTATGTCGGGTAAGTTATATTTGTAGATTTTTTTGGTATTTTTAATTTTTTTTTCAAAGATTTCAACATACAATACATAATATAAGTATATACGTAAACACAAAAATGTTGAAATCTTTTTTCATTTTTTAAGGATGTTCGCTGGTCAACTTTGAAATAACAACGATTCCAATTGAATGTGAATTTTTGTTAGAAAATTGTAAGAGAAGTAAAAAATTAATAGGTTACCGATGTAATTATTGAGATTCAAGTTTTTGAAAATATGGCGGGAACTGAACTCCTCTGCATTTTTCATAGGTTTAACATGAGGAATGTTTATCCAATAATGAATGTGACAAAATAACACCAATTGAATAAAGTTTTGTCAGAATGCTCCAAAAGATGTATAAAATGAAATTATGGAAAAAAAATTAGGGGGTCACCGGGCAAAAAGTTATTAAGGTTTGAAATGGATAAAACCAGAGAAGTCCGAAAATCTGACAGAAATGCACAAACATGACCAGCAAACATCCTTAAAGGAAAGTTATCTCGGTAAGAGAGATAAGGAAAAAAGCTAGAAAAAGAGGATAAAAGGTTGTGATAGTCAAAGAAAGAAAGGAAAGACTTCTTATATAATACGGAAATTATGTAAATATATTTTCAAATTTTCCCCATTTTGTATTCAAAGTGACATACTTTCCTGCTTTTAACAGATAACATCTTCTCTATTTATATACTGCAAAATCTATATAAATAATAAGATTTACTGGCATTGAAATTTAGATAAAAATGTCAATTTAAGTCGTACCTTGCGGCGATGGACATTTGCGCAAAAAGGTAGGACATTTGCGCAAAAAAACAAGAACATTTGCGCAAACGAAAAGAGGACATTTGCGCAAATGAATAGTGGACATTTGTGCAAATGATAACAGACTTCTTTATTTAAATTTTTACCAAATTGCGCAAATCTTTATTCCCCGGCTAACCATGTAGAGGTTGTAATAGGATTCTGAGCAGGATATAGTTCGTGGCTCGTTAACATATATTAAGGTAGATGGGTACTCCAAATTTTTTTCCATAGATTTTTTTTATTTTTGCAGGAAACTTTCCTTATTATATAAGCATTGAAATAAAAAAATAAAAAAGGGGGGTCACCGTGCTTGTTTTTGAAATAACTAATATCAAAATAATCAAATATTTCTAATGAATATATAGGGAAAACAGGTATATTGTTGATTTCTTTTAAACTCTTCCATAGATTTTTTTCTTCTTTTACTCATTTGTTAGCCCTTTGAACATACTTTCAAAAAATATAAAGAAAAATGGGGGTCACCGAATTTGTTTTCCATATAATTTGTAAAATGTGAATTTTCATAGTGATTTTTATGTAAAATATTTTTATCAGATTATCTCCCTATTAAAAAGCCTCTTCTAATCTATTTATTTATCAAGTAACCATACCTCGTTTAATTAGATAAAGATATGTGAAATCAAGTCCATGTAGGTCCTTTACATTTTGTATTATGGATATAATATTGATTGATTCATTATAAATAAAAATATTTGCATATTTAAAAACCAGATAATACCATAACAGCATAAATAACAGATTCAAAATGGCGGAAGACTACCAATCTACCTTAAGTCTCTCAAATATAAAAACGTAAAACTAGTACTTATTACTATTCAAAAATCTATTAACAAGTCTGTTCATCTTATTTTGATGAAGGTGACAGTCTTTTGCTCAGAAAAAGTTTCCAAAAACAGATCTTTCAAATATATTTCAGCAAACAGGCTTTTAAATTACAAAAGGTAACTAAAAACAGTTTGCGCAAACGTCCACTTTTCCTTTGTGCAACAGTCCACTTTTCATTTGCGCAAATGTCCTTCTGTTTTTCAGGTAAATTTGCGCAAATGTCCATCGCCCGTACCTTGCCCCGTTACTTTTTTCCACGTTATTATGCCCCGGGCCGCGACGAAAAGTCGGGGGTTATTGTTTTACGACTGTATGCTATGGTTTATCCGCGCAACTTCTTGACAGTTTTATGCAGGAAAATTTTGATTTCGCAGATCATTTGTACATATATTGAAAATGTGTATGTGTTAAAGAGTTTGGATTTACTGCAATTTCTGAAAATTAAATTGTTGAACTTCGTTTTTTTTTGCTTTCTATAGAGGGTACATAGTTTGTCAACGTATCTCTTACGACAGTTTGATGCTAGGAAGTTCTTCTAGTTTGAAGAATATTTGTACTTATATTGAAGATGTGCATGTGGTAAGGATTTTTATCTTGGTGCATTTTTCTGAAAGACGCAAGTTGTTGAACTTGGTCATTTTGGGGCATATGATGTATCTATGCAACATCTCCTACAGTGTATATGCTAGGAAGTTTTTTTTAAGGTAGCTCACTCATCACATTTTTGAATTTCTGTCAGATTTCGGAACTCCCCTGACAAATTTTCTTAAAATTCTTGATATAACGTCCCAACTTTTAGACAAAAAAAAAATGACTTAAATGTGAAACTAAGGGAAAATCTAGAGAAATCCATTTCCCGCCAAAATTTTTAATGTCTTGTATCTCCGTTAAAAGCACACGTACCTATATATTTCTTTTTACCATTTCATTTAGTCTACAATGCTTAATCAATTTAAATAGAGTTCAAGAAATCCTTGATATAAACAACATCAGGGGTGAGCCTCCTTAAATTTGTTACTTCATTGCAGCAGATCTGTACTATACATCATACCCTAGACTATACCTACGGTAGCCGAGTGGTTTATGGCGCTGGACAAAAGTCAGGTGGTGTTGCGATAGACGTCACAACTGCGATGGTACTGAAGGAACTAACAAAGATTTGCTGATACAAATTTGCAGATCTAATGATGTTGAGCAGATTGTGAGACGTCTGGTTAACAAGAAAATTATTAAAATTTTCATAGTCAAAATATCCCATATATTAAGATGTATATGTGGTAATTATGATTTTACTTTATTTTCACAAATTATTTGACTTAAGCCACATGTGTGTCTTGCGGGAATCTCAATTTGTATTTATCGAGGCATCCACATGTCACAAATATCATCACTAAGAAATCACACTTCGATGTTGACCTTGCCCGAGAGCATATCATCATCTAGCTTCTTTTTCATTGCAAATAAATACCAAATCGTGGAACAGTAGTCAAATCTGAGAAGCCATAGTAAAGGTAGTTTTGGTTGTCAGATTTCCAATTCCTGAACAAATGTTCGAAATACTCAAGTTAATCCATTGCATTAGGATTGAATAAATGTTTGGAACATAGATACAATTTTGGACATATTTGAAAATCATTCTAATTATGTTGTCTTCATAGTTTCTAAAAAAAAAATACACAGATCTACCATATCTTTTATTGATACACTTTTATTGATTGCTATATACATAGCTCTTTGACATTTAAATTCTTTTTACATATTAGAGGCTTGGGTAGTGGAAGGGGGCACCAATGTCCTATTGACTAAAATATCCCTTTGAAAATTTAAATATCTCATATCACATTGTCGAAATATCCCACATCCCTGCAAGTTTTGTGTCAATATCCCATATCGCATTGCTAAAAGTCGTAAAAAAATCCCATATCCCAATATACAGCCGAGTGGTGTGGTTTTGTCTGCACTGAAGAGACATAAGTTGTCGAAATGGCCATATGCAGAAACTAAATTTACAGTATCTTCATAATTTCGTTTCTAATTGACACTTGCCCTCCACTTGTTAGTTTTATTCTGTATTGTATAATTTTCTTCGCTGCACTGTATAATGCTCAGTTTTTACATTGTTTGAGGATCAGACTTATTTCTTATTTTCAGACAATACGTATATTAAGTGACATTAAAATGTCCCCCGCCTTGCAATAATTTATTAAAACCTTCATTTGCAAACTATTTTATAAAATACATTTTTGTCGTACAACACACAAGACGGGTCAATAAAATGGTTTTAAATTTAATGGGTATTATTGAAGCGTTTAAGATTATTTTTAATTTGTCTTGATTAGATTAAACTTATTTTATTGTTCAAAATTAACAACAAATTGATTGGACATAAGTTATCTCAACTTACAATATATATATTTAATATCTATAAATGCATACGTCAACCATAAAGTCTTAAATCAGTTATATAGTATATCAAGGGGATAAACATACATTTTAGTCAGTAATATGTTGGTCAATGGCTTGTCCTTGTCTTCTTATAAAATTTTAGTTTTGTTCTGTTAAATTGCCTGTTTACTCCTTGGCTTGTATAAAAATTGCAACGACCAAACTGAAGTTATGGGAGCATTTGGTAAAAAGTTTTTCCAGTAATTATTTTTTTGCACAATCTGTGGTAAGTTAACATAGGTGTTAACCTGTAAGAAGGACTTTGTGGGAGGTATCCCTCATAACTGTTTTTGTTTGTGGGAGATTTTGCGTGAGACCTTAAACAGGCATTTTTGTAATTCTCCTTGTTATACAAAGATAACTTGAAAAGAAAATTGAGTTATTAGCAAATATAACATTACAAGATTAATTAACTAAAACAACATAATTAACTGCTTTGTGTGTCTTCTATTGTCATGTTATGTAAATATAATTGTTTGCAGTATATATAAAGCAGTAAAAAACATTTCTGTATTAAAATAACATTTTTTTTTCTAAAATATTGTATTATTTTGCAAATAATGGGAGATTTTTTTATCTTTGTGGGAGATTTTGGTCTCCCACGAGGGAGAACCTTCTCAAGTGGGAGATTTGATGAGTTAGTGGGAGTCTCCCTCGCAATGTGGGAGGGTTAACAGGTATGAAGTTAATAATGTTCGCGTCTTTGTGGGTATTTCTGTATGTTTTCTTTTGTAAAATTTTATGTACTTGTAGATTGTTAACCGATTTTTAAAGCGACTGCTGCAAGCCTTCAAGGATTGGTTTCTGTTCAGAAGTTCAGACCAAACAAACACAAAAGGAAAACAACAAAATCAATATTGTGATGAAGCTAAATTTGGAAATTCTGTTTATTTACGCATGTCAGGAAGTACTATGTAAATCTAGTGATTATAGTTACTTCAGCCCAGACAATATCAAACAGTTGTGGTGCCCTGGACGTTGTGACAAGTGGCCCGACACTCGACGTTGGAACAAATGTTGTGCTTGCTACAGTGTTCCAATACGGGAAATGTCGTCGCTTTCCAATATATCGTATACAGAACTCGAAATTGAGCGTCAGGACTTAAAAGGATTTCGGTCATCTCTGATTACTACAATACGTATTCTGCTCAAACTGCCTACTTCAGTGTTTTACAACTCCGAAAATTTACTAAAATTTCCTGAAAATATTTGTGATTACAATATAGTGACTTTAGATTTAGCGAGTAATAAAATTATTAAAGTTGAAAACATTACTTGTCTTACCAACTTAGATACTCTGCTACTGGGCCGGAATCAAATCAGTATTTTGTCAAATAAAACTTTCATCGGAATGAAATATCTCCGTATTTCGTATAATCATATCAAAAATTTAGACAACAATATATTTGGTATAAATGGCGTTATGGTATTTGACGTCAATTTATCAGGAAACAGAATAAAAAAGCTTGACTTTTCAAATTTTGTGTTTGTCAATAAAACTGCCTGCAAGATAAGTTAAGAACATATAGAAACTACGAACGAATACAATTTACAGTTAGGTCAAGATAACATTTCTCCATTTTGCACTCTCTGGCAATTTAATGGCGGCTAACCCAATATCGGATGCTGCTCACTTCTTAGGTGATTTCAGACAGCTTTATAAATACTTTCCTTGTGGATATATCAAATTTAAAGGATCTGGGTTTAATTGTGATTGTAAAACTGTAGAATTTCTACAACTGGACAAGGACCATTTTATTCGTTTATACAATAAAGAAAGATATGAATTTTATTGTGAGAAGCCTAGCGATTTAGCCAACATGTCAATATGGAGTATAGCTGCTAATGCTTCCTTACGAGACCGTATGGTTTGTGAAATCACTGATTTGCCATTCTCGACCACAATGTAAATGCATATGCATTTCACAACCAAGTTTGAAAAGATTATTGGTGGATTGCTCAAATAAAAAATGCACTGATTTACCGGAAGTTGTCCAGGATTCCAAATATGGTATTACGTTGTTAATGCAAAATAATTCCATTTCACACGTAGATATCAAGGATTATTTTCACCGCATCGAAACTTTCGACCTCAGTGACAATCGTGTGAATAGTGTTGGTGAAAAAATTGACAGTCTGATTAAGGCAACAACTGTGAATTTGTACGACCATCAGCTTCAAAGTCTACCAAGAGCGATCAAGAACCTTAACTCTAACATATTTCTATTCGGCACAAACGGAATTCCATGCAAATGTGATAATATATGGATTGCTGAATGGAGAAAATTCCACAACAGCAAGGGTTCCCTTTATAGTTCAAATTATCCCGACACTTTTTTTGAATACTATGTTGAACATATTGCCGAGTGTGGGTCTCAGAATTCTCCAAACGAGGGTATGATTTTGACGTTTCTTGCAGTATTTGGTGTTTTTCTTTGTTGGTGGGAAATTCTTTTGATGAGACGACAACTGAAAAAATGCGGGAAAAATAATGATAAAACTTGGGATATCTATTTCTCGTTTGACGCAGAAAATGTTGAAGTGGTGCATTTGTCCTTGAACTTGAAAAAATGTTCCTATCAAAGAAACTGACAAGAGAGATTCTACTGCTGGAGAGACTAGAGAGAACAGTATTATTATATAATATAAGGAAATGTACATACATACTGATTATCCATTCGGAGGAAATATACAATAAAAATGGCGATTCAGTATTTTATAAATTAGAATATAGTTACAGTTGGAGATCGTTTCTGAATCATGAGATGAAGAAAATGTTTGTTTTGAATTTCGACAGCAAAATATTCCCGACTTTCGTGCACAGACAAACACGTGCTCTTCACAGATTTGGCCTAGCGTTTGTTGTTTCTAACAGACATGAATGTATGTACGAAAAGTTGTTTGATGTATTTGATAAATCATGAAGATAGAATGAAATCTATTTCCCGTTTACTTGACCCCCCCTTACTTCACATCTTAAGATTAGTGCAAAAAACGTATTAAAGTATATGCGATATGTTGACATCAAATACAGTGAAAGCACTTGTGTCCTTTCAGTGAATTGAGAGAGATGAAGGCCCGAAAACGTCGATTCATATATTGTTCATGTGAGGCAGTTTATGCACCCCAGAGCGACCAAGAAGCCATGGAAATGGTTGAAGTCAACGTTGTTTTGAATCAGGCAACACCTGAAAACACTCCGACAATGACATCAACGTGACATAAATTGTGATAATATATGGATTGCTCAAACCAATGGAATTCACCTTCATACTTTTCCCGTTTGGTGTCGCTGCTGCACTATCAGGTAGTTCGCGGGTAAACTGTTATCCCACGTATGTTCATAAATTGTTCCTTGTGCGTAAATTTTCCCGGAACCACGACGTCATAGAACAAAACCTGACAGTGTAGTAGCGACACCAGACGGGAAAAAACTGGCATGGATGGTGCATTCCATTCTTTGTCGTGGGCGTCTAAACCTCAGCCCTAGCATTCATCAATTAACAAGGGATCCCCCCTAAAATCAGAGAGCCCTATTTAAATGTTGATACTATCAGATCCCAGCACACATTCCTTATAAGCTTTGAGGAAACAATGACACTAAGGAAAGTGTATATCTTACATTAGCTTGTTGTAAAATCTGCTCCGAGTTTGCATATGACTGAAATCGCGAAGATGACCTAATTCTATCGATATTCAGTAAGAAGGTAAATAACTATTTGATTCATTGATTAATTGATTACTAAGAGTTTAGCGTCAAGTGAGCAATATTTCAGCTAAATCAGGACGAGAACAAGTTAACTAATTCAAAAAACTAAAAGTAAAAGAAGAAAGAAATAAAAGGTGGAAGGGATAACCTGGGCAACGAGTTTTGCTTGCCACTGGAAAAGGCGAGAAATAAGTAGGGGCAGGAAATTTAGCCTTCTATACAAATCCCAGAGAATCTGCTCTCCTCAGAAAATATAGAGTGTGTCTTTTTACTGCGTGCAGGTTTGCGTTTCTCCTCACAGTTTTGACTACAATGGTTGATACTTTATGTTTCAATCCTAAATGTTAATAACTGTCTCCAACCTTAGTGAGGCACGCCATTAGGCCACACGGTTGTGTATGTTGATCCAAATGTTAAAAATGGTTTAATAGTTTTAAACAATGTAATGTTGAAAGGATATGGAGTAAATATACATGAGTCAAATTATACTTTCAAAATTGAGCTTTTGATATCTTATAGTAAGTTCAAGGCGGCTCCTACATGTAGCACCAGGTTGAACAGAATCGTTGCTTATTGCCGAACTACGTCCATATTCTTTACACCCCATGAATGCGGGATTGTCAACAAACATAAAAACTGGCAAAACAATGGCAGTAGAATACCGAAGGAACAAAGAACAAGATTACATAAATCAAAGTCCAGAGACAATGAAACTGAGTGTACCTACAACCATTGTCACTCGTTGCCGACAAAAAGACTCTTAAAAGACGATCATAACATTAAAACAATCACAAGGCACTCGTCGAGTCAGTTGCAAGAAAACTTTGAAAAAAATTGATTTGGGCACTCATTGACAGAATGGTCAGAACAACTTGTAAATTGCAAAAAATAAAATGCCAAAATTTGTAAGTATGATATTGTATCCACATGATATTTTCTCCCAAGAACAAGTACATCATAACTTGAGTATACAAAGAACATACATTTCTCTAATTTCTATCAAGTTTTCACATTTCCTGAACGGTGTGGAAACATTTGTTCTCCTCTCTAGAGAGGAGAACAAGTTTCGTGAAATTTCCCGCCAAATTTATTCGGAACACAATCCTCGGTGTTTTTTCATCCAGCCATTAGAGAATCAGTTTCCAAAACTTAAACACGTTAATTATGAAATGTCTCACATCTCGTTAAATAAATTTTGAAATGTTTAAGAGCTCGGCAAGCCTCGCTTTCAAACATTTGCAAAATTTATTTAACTCGATGTGAGAAATTTCATAATCAACTAGTTCTCGTTATGGAAACTACATTTCTCTCAACAATAAATTTTATAGACTGTACACTGCAGACCAGGAGAGACAAACTCAAATCTTAAATTAACAATAAAAGGATATAGAGTAAATGCACACGAGACAAAGTATCTACAAATGCATGGTAAAACAAGTAATGGAACAACGCTTTTATTGCTGCTCTTTATCTCCAAGTCGCCTTGAGGCCCTTAACAATGAGCTTTGCTCATACCTCATAGAGAATTCAAGACCAAAGTGATGTCTTACAAAATACAAATATTCTCATGCGGTGTAGTTGGTATAAAAAAAACACTGAATTCTCTCATGTAGATCAAAATTAATGGACAGTTTGTTCGATCTTAAGAGTCTAATTAAGTCAGCATCGCCGAATTTGTACAGGTCGTACTACAAAATTGTTTGATCACTATCAAAACGTTAAATGGTGGATACATTACTTTGTTCTCGTGTCTGCGTTAATTCACGTCGTAATGATAAATGTTTATAAAACTGAACATTGATTACCAAAAAAGAAAAATATGACAAATAAGGGCTGGCTATATATTACCCATGATAAAGTCTGTAACAAAACAAAAAAAAAATACACATACCTTGTGCTTGCAATTGATTTGGCAGATCGAATGGGCTAGAACACCATTTTTCTGTAAAATATTTAAAATTCTTGCAGAATGTAGGAAACAAATTGACAAAAATAGCAAAACCGACTGGCACCTCCTTTTTGTAAACAAGGAACCCCATGCGAGCCCCTTTTTTCGGAGGCTTGATCCGCCAGTGAAAAGCATTCTTATAATTAATATGTTTTAATGGATATGTCGCATTATACTTAGATAAAAACCAAAGCTCCGATGGAGCTGAAACTCGAAAGCCCTGAAAATCTACACGTGGCAAAACTTCGTAGTCATCCAAAGAACTGCTGCATACGTCTGCATGTAATAAGTTATTCCGTAATACGTGAAAATAATCGGATTGTGTGATTTCGTATGTATTTTATTTAACGAAAGGATATGGAGTAAAAGAACATGAGACAATAACACATATGTTAACTCCAACTGCAATAATTTTGATGAGCTGTATGGCCATTTCGGAAATTTATTCCTCATCAGCAGCACTAGAACCCAAACAAAGGAAATCCATAATTTAAAAAATGTTGGGAACTTATGAACACGATATAACGACTCAAGCACCCCCCTTTTTTTCACCTAACTCTTTATCAATAAAAAGACGCTTTTGATATTTCTACCTTAATTACTATAAAGTATATGTTGTGTCATATTATGAATTTACCCGACCCACCTTTCAAAATCCACAAGGTTATTCGATTTCATTGCTATAAATATGTGCAATACACATATCACAAGTAAACAAATGTTATTTTCATCTTTGACAAATTACTGCGCGACAAGCTCGTTGATCAAAGACGCAATATAAAAAAAACGATTAATTTGATACATGCATTTTGTTTTCAATTTAATATAACAACACCGTATTCAACTCAAGAAAATGAAGAAATATAGCTTAAATACACAATGTATACGATTTTGAAAGAAACTTGCGCGCTATATTTCATCGGAAGCACGAAGATCATCTTTTAGAGCTGTTAATAGGCTTAAAGCCACACGTGATTTTTTTCTTGTCATTTTAACAACTCGCCGCCTTCGGCTTACGAGTTAAAAAGACTGAAATTTAACCCCTTGTTAAAGAAGAATAATTAGAATATTTTTCAATTTCATTAAGCTCATATGCAAGCTTATATGACGTTGTTATCAACCACCTCCTCAAAATATCAAAAGCTTTTCAGTCACTACTAAGAAGTGCGAAAGGCCGATTCTACACCATCTCCATTATTCAATGGCAAATATTGAAATGGGACCCCAAGCCTGAAGGCAAGATCCTGTAGGACACTGTATCTCTGTGTTTTTTTAGTCGCCTACCGGCTTCGCCGAAGGGGACTTTAGGTTTGCACTCCGTCAGTCCGTCAGTCTCTCTACCACTATGAGTTACAGATCAAGTTTGAGTTTGGTTCCGGTCTATTGATTTTTGACATAGTTATAGGCCTTGGACTTAGAAAATTTGGTAAAAGCCAGGTTTTCCGGACTTTTTTCTAAACCGTTCCAGATATTTAGCTTATATTTGCTATGTGGGTCTACCACTATGAGTTGCAGATCAAGTTTGAGTTTGGTTATGGTCCATTGAATTTTGACGGAGTTATGGGCCTTGGACTTAGAAAATTTTGGTAAAATCCAGGTTTCCGGATTTTTTTTCTAAACCGTTCCAGATATTAAGCTTATATTTGCTATGTGTGTCTACCACTATGATTTACAGATCAAGATTGAGTTTGGTTCCGGTCCAATGATTTTTGATTGGCCTTGGACTTAGAAACTTTTGGGAAAATCTAGGTTTTCCGGACTTTTTTTTCTTAATTGTCAAAATATTAAGCTTATATTTGCTATGTGTGTCTACCACTATGAGTTACAGATCAAGTTTGAGTTTGGTTCCTGTCCATTGAATTTTGACGGAGTCATGGGCCTTGGACTTGGAAAACTTTTCTTTTATTATTTTTGCTGGTATAATAAAGAAGTATTCCACCGGTAGGGGACTTCTGTATTGCCTCTGTATAGAAATATCACAGAAATTTTTATCTTTCGTGTGTTGTGAAATGATCTGTTCAAGGAAACATATGAGAACAAAATTCTTTTCTTGATTTCAAGAGATTTGACCAATTCAATATCCAGTGAAATGGGATTCACCTTCCTGCTTTTCCAGATTGGTGTCGCTGCTGCGCTATCAGGTAACCCGCGGGAAATGTGGTATTTCACGCATGTTCAAAAATTGTTTCTAGCGCGTGAACATCCCTGGTATTACGACGTCACTGAACACTGATAGCACTGATATCTTGAAAGGAATAATTAATATCATATCAAAAGTGCTCGTAGTTTCCATAATGAGCGAATGCATGAACCCGACAGGAATGCAGTCTGGTACCAGTTTTTCCCTCCTGTTTACGTCACAAACCACAAAAGAGCTATCTCGAAAGTCCCGTATTAGGGAAATTTTGTGTTCTGGATACTCCTGAGCTTTGTTTTAGAGAGGGCGGGGTTGTTTCATTCCGGAATGCCGACATCGCGACCTCCAAAAGAACTTAAAATGATAAAATCCAGATTCCCGGTGTATTTTTCCCCCGAAACCCAAGCTTAAGTCATAGAAATACCGAATCGCCGAGCTTAAAAACATCACTAAAAAGGTACTCCCTTCATCTTAAAAGTTGTCACTTCTCACAAGGCGTTACAAGGGAGCAACCATTTGATTTTCTAAATATGACCATAGCCCCCATAAAAATCAAATGGTTGCTCCCTTAACCGAAAGGAAACATTAACTTGATACTTTATTGCATAATTATACCCTTAGGGGTTAAAGCAATACAAAACAAACATATATTACAATACAGAACATTATTACGATAACTCTGACCACAGATAAAATAGTAGCTCGGAACATAGCTTATTTTTTTTCATCAAAACTCAAATTAGAAGCAGCAACTCTGCGCTTACAATGAAACTTAAGTGCCTTTATAGAAATCCGTTCTGTCTGTAAAAACAAATGTGTCACTCGGTTCATTATTAATACGTAATGATTGCATTTCATAACATGTTTGTGGTTAATATTTACCGATAAAAATGAACGATAAAACTGAACAAATAGTCGAATCCTTTTAAACCTTTTGTAGGTACTTATGTAGACGACAATGATGTATATCTATAAGCATATAAATATTACAGTATTGGGTTGAAAACTTGACTGTACAACAGAGTGGCGTCATTTCGTAAGATCATTTGGGATATATCAGGTCAGATTTAAAATTTGAATTTGCTTTTGTCTTATAAAACTGAACCTTACAGTCGCTGTTCTCTCAATTCATCATATATTGCTGTAAATGAAAACGAACTGTTGTTCTAAATTAAGAAATTTTGGTATATATGGTATAAAATATAAGTAACGTTCCAATGCATGATCGCAATGCAAAGATGAATGTAAAAACACCCGACTTAGGTGGAAACAGAACACCTGACTTGAAAGGATGTGTCTCTTAGGGGGCGACCATTTGATTTTCAGGAGGGCCTTGGACGATTTTGTAAATAAATAATTTAATCTTGGTGCCAGTGAAAATAAATATCTTAATCCTACTTGTTATGAAAAGGAATAATTTAATGTTTATTTGAAGAATAATTTTTTGCAAATGAAATAAATAATTTGATGTGACATTTGCTGAAAATGAATGATTTGTCCGAGATTTACATAACAACAAATATTTTTTTCTATGCACCCCCTTGAAAATTAAATGGTAATTCCTTTTTGTGTCCAGGATACTTCCGAGCTTTCTATGTCATGTATTATAAGGAAGGGTCACATGGTATAAATGAAAACGAGCATTTGTTTTAGAAATTTTGGTATATATGGAATAAAATATAAGTAACGTTCCATAACAGGATAGCAATGCAAAGACTGGTGTAAAAAACACCCAACGTAGGTGGAAACAGAACACTTGACTTGAAAGGATGCGTCTCTTAGGGGACGACCATTTGATTTTGTAAATAAATAGTTTAATCGTTGTGCCAGTGAAAATAAATATTTTAATCCTACTTGTCATGAAAATAAATAATTTGATGTTGATTTGAAGAATAAAGTTTTTGCTTCAAATGTAAATAAATAATTTATGTGACAATGGTGAAAATAAATAATTTGTTCGGAATTTTCATGTAAATAAATAATATTTCTAGAGAAAATCGCCCAAGCCACCCCACACCCCCCCATATATCAAAAGGTCGCCCCCTTAGGTGATTATCAGCAGCTCAGTTGTATAGTATTCGGTACTGGACCGATACAGATATTTTGGAAATCAAATAACATTTGAATGTCTTCTTAGAAAATGGTGATTTACGGAATATCTCCCTCATACAAAAGTTCTCTCCTCAACTGATATTTGTGGTCTCTTAAATGTTTGCTTACAAAACTCCGACTTCGCCTTACCGTACAAAATATTTTGCTCTTTAAACGATGATATTTACTATATGTAGAAAATCAGATGAGTGACCCTAAAGATACTCATATGTACTGTAGTCATTGGCGGATCCACGAGAGTTATATAAAAATTTAGGCAAAAATTGACAAAAAAAAAATGACTTGAACTCAAACTGATCCCCATTTTTCGAAGAATGGATCCGACCGTTTGTAGAACCCCGTGGCTACCGGATTTCAGTACCGACCATAAACACTGTCTTGTAACCACCAAAAGAAAGTGAAGTTCTTTATAAGAAGCAACAGATGGTTACTCTACCGGTGCACCTGATTTCACTGGGTCCGTGTTTATCTTTGTGTGTTATGTGTATTCATTTTTCTTTTCTGTGTCGTATTCGTGTTGTATCTCTGTTTCTCTCTTGTTTCCGACTTTGCCATTTTCCTTGGATTATTCGTTTTGGATTGACGGTTCGGTTCTAACTTATTTCAACGTATAAATATGCTTTAGTACAGAATTCTTGACTGACATAAAACCTTTAATTCCACTTTCTTTTGCAATTCTTTCAATAGTTCCATACGCGACTGTTCAATTAGTGACGGATCGCGACCCCAACCCAAAACTTTTAGGATACTATGAAAGTTTTGTTTGTTTTTCATTTTCAAGAATTTTCAAAACCCTACGCCCGCGGGTGACGTTTAACGTAGAATTCATTTATGAAGGCCTAAATTCTCTTCATTTAATTTTTTCAGCTCATTGTGAAAGAAGAATGTCGGTAAGTCAACTTCGTAACTGATAACTTTGCTCGACGGGCATGTCGTTATGTTTGAAGTTTGACCAAATGACATCAGATATATTCATTTATTCGATCTGCGATAGAGGCGTTAGCTGACACTAATTTTACAGTACTTTCAGTTCTAGGATATTCATAAAAATCATAAAATTCCGACATTTTATTTAGCGTACATACCTTTCAGAATAAGATCTACGATTAAACGTATAGGAACAGAAAAAATACTGATGCTAATAACTTTTTTTGCAAAATGTCGAAGTAAGAAATAGAATGATTTGACAAAAAAAAAATCAAGTATGGATTACAAAAATAAAACAAAACAGGTACAAGATACCCTTAAGGTTAGAAACCACCAATTCTTTTCTTTAACATTTTCAACTGAAATTCCCCATATTCAAATCTGTCTGGACAATTTATCTTAAGTTTAGCCTGTATCAGGCCGATAAGTGATTAGTTTTAAACAAAAGAAATGGAACTCTTCATTAAACGAAACAAAAAAGGTCTACTTAGATTTGTTTTCCGTAGTTACACATTCCAAAAAGTTGTTTCTACTTAGAAAATTTAATGATTTTTTAAAACGTGTATTTCATTAAGGTATAGAAATAATGTAAATGTTTGCCGTTTGGTTGTAAAGCTTGTAAGTAGTGCGTAAATTGCGGTTTAAGTGGACTGAAGTTGGTGTCTATCATTCTGGATGACTCAAATATACATCTCCAGATTTTCTCCAAAATTGGCATACTAATTTATAAAGAATTGATCAATACGTGTACAAAATTTCATTTCCGCCCTTTCACGCAAATTCCCAGAATAAAACCCCAAAGTTCTTTGAGTCTGCAACAATACTGGCTCTATTTTTAGAAATGAAATCGAATTTACCTATATACGTCATGATTACAATTTAGAGTCAGAGGCCCATTCAGGTAATCGTAATTTGGTTTTTGTCTATACTTTGTTTTATTGTTTTAAATGGTACACTAAACATTCGACTATCGTTCCAAATAAATATTTAGATACAGAAATCTCGAAACCTTCCCATTAATTTCGTATTATTTTATTATAATGGGGTGCATTGATCCCTGTGAGTACCTCGGCAGTGTTTATAAATAACATTTACCGCCAAATAATGAACACA
>MJUU01068332.1:43514-80341 GCA_002080025.1 Modiolus philippinarum | reverse complement strand
TGTAGTCCGTTTTTGTTTGTTGATGAGCATTTTGTGGAGACACTATAGGAGTATCTAGTAAAAAGTTACAATACTCATATCTATCACAGAACTGTGTTCCTCTAAACATTTTTTATTACTGGATTATTATTTTTATTTCTTATATAAAAATGATAGAGTTTATAAGCAGTGTCTTAAACAGGTTAAACAAGAGTCTTGAGCGTTGGAAAAAGAGTAAAACCTATAAGATTTTTGTTTTACTTATGAGATGCTTAAACCGCAAGCAATGTAAAAAATGTGAGTGAACTAAGAATCTAGCCCGTTTTACCCGTCTCAACTGTAGTGAATAACGAAACTTACATGTTTTCTTATTTTCGTTAGTCCCGTAGATAGTAGTTAACTATGGCAAAAAGCCGTAGGTTTTCAAAAAACGTTTTTTGAAAACCTACGGCTTTTTGCCATAGTTAACTACTGGGGAGGGGTGGGGTTCCGCTCCTAGATCCGCCATTGAAAGAGAGCCTGGTAGAAAGGGTTAAGATAAAGGAGAGAGGGTCGAGGCGGGATACAGTAAAGAGGGTGCGGGAGAAAGGAGGAAAGTTACGGAGGAAAGGACAAAGGCATCCCTCTGTCAATCCCCTCATAAATTGAAAATTGGCCTGAATGAACTCTTTAACACCAAAGGCATTGTTAGCATCAGGGTTCAAAACACCTATTCAGGTACGAAAACTGCATTACAATATACATTTACTACATTTAAGTGCAAAAAATCAGTTATATTGAAACAATAATTCAGATTAACATTCTCATGTTATGTGTATAAGCTTTTACTAAAGGTATTAGTACTTATATTTTTTTAAAATATTTGCTCTCGCAATTATGTATTCCCGTGCAAGTAAATCGTCACCCATGCTATAAACATGATCCGCTTATTAAAGATGGAAGTGATAAAAGACTACACATCACTATATTTGCTTTAACCCGTTAGGGTTTATTTGTGAAAATATAGTTATTTATATTATTCGGGGGGGGCGGGGGGGGNGGGGGGGGAGGATGGGGGTCAAGCAATTAGGTTGTTTTCATCTGCTTCGCGGTCAACATAGAATTTATACAAGACATTTAATTGAATTTAATAGACAAATATAGTAATCATCATTGGTCTTACCATTTTGCTTATTTGTTTTATTTGGTTGCTTTTTTTGATGCATTGTCCGTAAACAAATAAGTAGAGGGAAAAAAACTCATATTTTCATGTCTCGTGTTTGTAATGGAAGATATACGTCTGCATGCATTTCACAAGTGTCTTTCGAAAGATCACGTATAAGTCGTTTCAGAACGTTAATCGTCCATTCAAACACCACCACAATTCGTTTACGGTTCGGTCTGCTCGATTTATTTCCGTGTACTCGTTAAAGTTTCATTCGTATCGGTATAATATTACAGATAGACAAAAATGAGATTTTAAAGAGCAAAGGCATTGTTGGCATCAGTACCAAAATACCTCTTTAAATAAAAAACAAATGCAGTTCAACATAATTTACTTCTTTAAGAAGAAATTGCCAGAACTACTGAATATATTCCTTAAAGTTTGTTAAAAAATGTTTTAAAATGGCATAATTAATTTACTCTCGTTTTAGTCCTCCAATTCCCCTTGATTCAATAATCAGTCCTTACCCCAAATTAAACATTTTGTAATTTCACTTGGCTACATTTATGTAAACTTTATAGAGCAACCGCATCCTTTACAGAAAGTTTATTCCAAAAGTGACCCGTTAATATTGAAATGATTGGTATGCCTTTCTTGAATTATCTTTATTTAAGCAGAAAGAGCATAACAGGATATATCTACAATTACTGACAATTTCAACTGCGGGACGTAATCCCCGGGACAACTTAAAAAAAAGCAGAACACGAATTCAAACAACGATATGAATTCTGGACAGCCGCACATGGTATACAGGTCTAAGCAAAAGTCTGTAGTAGGGTTGAAATGGTTTTTGGCACCCCACCCCCCAGCCCCATTTTTTCCGCTATCCTTTGGAACAAAAAAAAAACATAGGGATTTTTAGACAATCAATGCGCGGTCTGTTCGAACGATTGACGTTTTGTTCTTCAGCCGTCGCAGTACTATCGTTAGCATATGCAAAGCATGAGACGTAAATCCAGTGTGTGTTTTTGCTTTGCAACATTACTATATACGTCACTAACAATGAATGATCACAGACTTCAATTTATAAACCTCAGTATTGATAGCTAAACGGTTATTGCATCTAAAAGCATAAGCAAAGATTTGATTAAGAATAAATTTTTGTGCTTAAATGGGACGACGTGTCATTATTTACTCTGCTACCTTATGTGCTGCCATCTTATCTTTTTCGTGTAGCTAGAAAGGAAAAAAGATGACAAACTCGGAAATTAACCGTCATAAATGTGTATATCGTGTTCAACCACAGAAAAAAAATTCCCGTTATACTTCCATGTAAGAGTTAAGTGAGATATGTTTTTCATTATGTACGTGAGAATTATTTCATATTTTGCCCGCAATTAAATTGGCGTAAATCTGACATCAATTCAATTTCTCCCATTTCTATAAGTGACCATCCCTCATTTTTATCTGGAGGTTATTTTGTGTATAAAATCAAGAAAAAGAATGCAACTTTATGAAAAGCTAGCAAATCAAATGTCATTTGATTACTTAAATGTCACGAGTTTTTATAGGGACGACACAAACAAAATTTTGTTCGCTTAAATCAGAAACCATATCTCTGCTACCCTGTTTTTGTGTTTACCCCCCTAAAAAACTCAGTTTTCGTCCGTGCTCACTTTTCTCATTTTTAAACTTATGAGAATCATTCACCTAGCTCTTCTAACTACACCACTCGGTGGACAAAGAAGAAAGAAGTCGCTTAGATTTCTTGTACTTCATATTTTACGAAAGGATATGGAGTAAATGAACATGAGACCATAACACATATGTCAACTCCAATTGCAATAATTTTAATGAGCTGTATGGCCATTTCGGAAATTTATTCCTCATCAGCAGCACTAGAACCCAAACAAAGGAAATCCATAATTTAAAAAATGTTTAGAATGCATAAAACCAAACGAAATCCGAATAAACAGTAAAATCAAATATAGCTAAGGAATTAAACTACGATGGAGGGAGTTAATCCTTCGGTTTTAGAATTTACATAAATTTAGATAAAAGTAATTGAACAAAGTGTACACATGAGATATTATCTCATGTACAAGTACACCATATCTAAGAAAAATAAAGAGCATACATCTCTACCACGAGGAATTGTTTTACCAACTCCACACTGCAATAAAAGACAAACTCCTGTATTAAATATTTTACGAAAGGATATCTCTTCATTTGAAATGCAGTCAATTATCTCGATATAACAGTCATACCATGCATGAAAGATTTACGGGACCAAAATACCGAATTTTGGTAGATTTTTTATACGTTTACGTTTATATGTAATCGTTTCCGTATACACATTCGATGCAAAAGGTCTATTAGGAAGTAATTAACACAAATACTCTGGGGTTTCCTCATTCACCATTCTACACATCACAATGAGTTCATGTTTTTTTTTTTCAGATAATGTATTCCATCCCGTCTCTTCATATTGTTTATCGAGTGAAGTTAACTTTGTTCCACCGGTCACGATTCTCAATGCTTCTATCTGAACACTCTAAGTATCCGAGTCCCACTGTCCCATACAATGTCATCGTATTCTAAGATTGGTCTAATGAAGGGGAAAAGGTAATTATATCGAGTATTGTACGAACGCGTCGCAAGGCATTAACTCGAGAGAATGCCTTCTTAACGATATGGTCAATATGTTGGAGCCATAACCCGTAGTCAGAAAAGAATAAACCAAGGTGTTTCTTGGAGATTAAAGTTATTCATGTGTAAAGGAGGATGCACTTTTCGAATGTTTTTACGTGACACCAACATTGTTTCGGTTTTTTGTGGATTAAATCTAACGAACCAGCGAGAAGCTCATCGATGATTGTTTTCAAGAATGTCTGGAAATCTACCAAAATTACAAACCTATATTAAAAACCTTTTGTGTTCACAATTATTTCCTGTACCAAAACTTATAAAAACATCATGATTGTATGCGAAAAAAAATATATTAGTCATAGACAACTTCAGGAAATTTATCGAAACTGGAACCACTATCGAAATTACAAAAACGTATTGCGCATCTACAGACTACATGCACAACTCTGCAAGAAAAATGAAAATATCGGAGTAATTTATGTCATATAAAAATGAAATTTCACCTTTTTAGACTCTTGGTTTTCATCCTTTCGGATAGCTTATTGTATGAATTGCCAATAATTCTTCAGCAAAATTAAATTCTTAAATCCTGAAATGGATCCATTCAAGTCGTTAGATATTCGTGACGTCGGAAGGAGACAACGACAGTATCTCCGAACTTTTAAGAAGTTAAAACAACGTCAAAATACTTAGCTGCAGTGTAAATACCACATAAATCTGGGACCATCAAGGGCTCCAGGCAGGTAAGTATGATCTGACTGCGCATACGTGGTACCATTCGCAAAGCACAGTGGAAAGTCATTTAAAGCATGTAATAATCATATAATGGTAAATTAACAGTTTTAAACCATGGATCTACTGAAAACTCTCATTTACAATTACATTAAACACATTTCGGTCTTTCAAACGTAAAACTCCTGTAGGTGGTTGATCATAACCTTGGCATATGTTATTTCAGGGAACAATTTCGTTCTGTTGACAATATCACTCTTTATAAAGGACCGACAATGGCAAATGAGTTGTGGAATGCTGACATCATATGCCGTAGCGTTTGAAAACTACGATAGTTCACCATTGGAATAGCCGAACCACCACGCTTGTCGTCAAGTGTTGATTGCAGACATTCAAAGTTTTTTTTTGTAGAAATTCAAGTCCTTGTATGATACTGGTTTTGGCAAATATGTAGTTCTTTTTACGTCTAGTTCGTATTGGTATATAAGATGAAGATAATCATAATTTCGAAACGTTTTCTATATGACGTATACCAGAAATTAGTTTCTGTTAAATCATTGAACAGTCTTCAATTTAAGGATCTTATACACTTAAATCTTATTTTTACTGAACCTGTTCTTGTTTGTATGAATCAGACTTTAAACAAATAAAGGCATGATGGCCTTACAGTGGTTCAGTTAGTCTCCATAGATATCCCTATCAACCCTGGAACACTTGTCCTCCAGATTCAGCAAATAGGGAATCATAAATGAAAATGGATAGGTTTTACAAATAAGGGCATCATAATGCACCTATATCGGCATTGTACACCGGAAATAGGGATTTGAACAGTAACAGATGTTAACAATCGGGATTGTGTCCGTACAAGTGTTATTTTTTCATAATTTAACAAACGAACTGAAGATCGTGTAATGCGCAACTTTCTAAAACTGTTAACAAGTACTTAATGTATAATTGCGGACGTTAAAGATTAATTACTAAACAATATATTCAGCAAAAGACTTACATATAACTTTAGCAAAAGTAGAGGCTCAGAGACTGAGCCTGTATCTCTCACATGACAAAATTCTTCTAAGCCATGCAAATGCTGTTGCCCAAAAAATGGGGTCTAATGTTAGGCTATGTTCTCCACTGGCACCCACGTTTTTGTCATATCCACTTCTATACATCATTTCAATATTTTTTTATTTAAATTTGCATGCTTCAACAGTTTCAGAGCGGATAATGAAAGCCGTTTGATTAATCCATAGGGTCCATTGTTAAATTATTTTCCTTTTTTTGTCGGATCAGTATGAAATGAGCAATCTGTGTAAAGGACCTTCAATACATTATTTCATTTAAGTTTGGTTGAATTTGCTTCAGTGGTATTAGGAGAGAAGGTGAAAATGTGATTTGTCCCATAGAGTCCAATGTTAACCCTAAGTTCAGCAATGGTGGCAATGCTTTTTGTTGGATCGGAACAACATTAGCAATCTTCGTTAACAATCCCTCATATATCATTCCTTTTATGTTTGGTTGAATTTGCTTTAGTGGTTCAGAGGAGAAGATGAAAATGTGATTTTTTTCAGTAACCTAAGTTCCGCGCCGGCGACAATGTTTTTTGTAGAATCGGAACGAAATGTGCAATCTTTGTGGAGGATCTTAATACATCGTTCCTGTAAAGTTTGGTTGAATTTGCTTCGGTGATTTCAGAGAAGAGGATGAAAAATATGATTTTTTCAAAAGGGTCCAATGTTAAACCAAAGATACCTGCGGACGGCCATGCTTTTGGTGATATCAGAATGATATGAGCAATCTTTGTAAAAGTTGTTCTATACATCATTCCTGTAAAGTTTGGTTGAATCTCTGTGGTTTCAGAGAAGGAGATGAAAATGTGATTTTTTCCCATAGGCTCCAATGTTTAACATAAGTTCAGCGCTTGCGGACATGTTTTTGGTCGGATCAGAACGAAATAAACAATCTTTGTAAGGACATTCCATAAATAATTCCTGTAAAAATTGATTGAATTCGCGTCGGCAGTTTCACAGGAAAAGATGAAAATGTGAAACGTTTAACGGACGACGGACACCAAGTGATGGCGATAGCTCACACTGAGCTAAAAAGGGGTAAAAATGTGAAATATCGACAACAAAATGGAGAATAATTCCAGTAAAGGTAAATGCTTATTTACTGTAGACTAAGTAGATCTTGTCATAGTGACCTCTTAAACCTTCCATGTATCAGTAAATGTTTTTGAATTTGCAATTGTTCAATTTGAAGCAACAATGGCCATTTTGGTTGACGGATTATTTAGTTACAGCTGGTTTAGATCAGAAGATTTATCCTTTAAAGCAGTGGAGTTCAAAAAATAATCTGGTTTCTGGTTTACCTTTTAACAAGATAATGCAAACGAACTTCGGTCGTTTTTTCTTCATTTTTTTGTTGTTGTTTTTTGGGGTTTTTTTTTGTATTTATTGCGACGGTGTGAGCTATACTTTTTATGTCTAATTAAAAAAAGTTTTATCGATCGCTTTAATAATAATTAACATTAATTTTAAAAGCTGATGACCAAAACGGTCCGTTTGAGCTATTTCTTTACTCTGTCTCTTTCTTATTTGTATTATGCTCTTGTTCAACCTTTGTTAATTTTATCCCTCAAGAAATTCTATGGCCGTCACCATAGCATCATTGAAAGATATGACGTGTCAGTATCCCAAATGAAAGTGGACATTTTCAGCTAGATTTACGTCTTCCCGGATTTGACTACCGACTTTGACATTTTCCCGGATTGAATCACAGTGTGATGGGTGCTGTTAACAGAGCAGGACATGCTTATCCTTCCGGAGCACCTGATGTCACTCTCAGTTTCACTTGAGTTCACACTGTGAGTGCCTTTGTTCTGAAAGTTGTGATTTCTGTTTCTGTGCTTTGTGTCTGTCTTGCGTCGCTGTTTTTGTTTCTAGTGTCATTGTTTTCTTTGTTCTCGTTTTTGCCCTGTCTTTGGACTTCGATTTTTATCAATTTCACTCCTTTTTTCCTTCGGTATTCTACTGCCGTTGTTTCCCAGAATGATGTTTATGCCATGCTCCATGGCATATAATGCGGAACATTTTAATATGAGACCTCTTAATATCATTCAGATAGTAATCATAAAAAGTATAGAGTAAGTGAAGTCCTTCGCAAAGACCTGCACAAAAGCTCAGCCTCCTTAGCAGCAAATTATGATAATACCATCTTTAAAACAATTCCAGTCAGTGAATTGAAGACAGAATGTATGCTTTCGAATGATCAGTGCTTTCTGTCAAGTCTTTAAAACTTGTATGTATATCAGCTGAACAATTTCAGATTCAACGGTATATACTTGCATATTTCATAATTTATGAACTGTGTGTGACGAAAATATGTGCTGATATATACGGCACATATTGTCGTCTCCAATGACGTTCAAACTGAATTGACAAACTCGGCACATATTGTCGCTAGCGACAATATGTGCAGGGGCGACAGTATGAGCCGTAACAATCTCTTCAAGTTGAGGATAAATTGGATTATGAAATATTTTCTTCTGAGTTCATTTGCATTACTAAAGCCATTCTAATTTCATACACTAGTATATAAAATGATAATAGTGCTTTGTGTATGACACTTATTTATATAGCTTCTATTAACCCGTTCACACTTACAATATTCGAATCGATCGGAATCGATTTCAATCAGCTTATAATATTCACACTATGAATAGACCGATTGCAGCAACCTTTTTGGTCCCATATGAAAGAGGTGGTCTCAAAAAGATCGATTCAAATTGAGAAGATTTTTGATGAGAATAGTTAGGATCGATTGCGATCGATTTAAGTTCTTTGAAATAAGCATGGGATCGATCGATCCAATTAGTTCTAATAAGAATGATCATGAAAATCTGATTGCAATCAATTCACGAGTTTCAATTTGTGAACGTAATCGATAACGTCAGTTTTTCAGGTTCCATTATTGTCTTGTCAACGATCCCCAATACAACAACTCATCACCAAAATGTTCTCTTTTTACTCAATAACATAGGAACCGGAAAATAGATAGTAGCAAAAGAATCGTTATTTAATTTTCCCCCTCATGATATTTATGGCGCGATATTAGAGTCAAAATAATAGTAATGCCTCAGCAATTTTAAATTGTGTTGGAAAAATTTAACAATTATCTGAGGTTATAACCACCTACTCCCATCCCCCTAATCCAGAGTACACCCAACAATTGAGATGAAGTACACAATCCATTTTTATTATTATTTTTTTTTTTTCAAATTTGAAGTAAAAGCCCAAAATGTCATGACTTTTGAGTCTGCGGAGTCTGTGGACTCAATCGGTCAAGTGCAAAGTACATCCAATATAAGGCCAAAGAAATATATAATGTTTTTTTTTATTCTTTTTCGAAAATTAAACTTGGATTTTACCCTCAGTAAGATGGTTAAAATGGTAAAATGGAGATCTGTCTGATAAACAGTGTAGAAAGACTTTGGTGTAAAAAACTGAAGAAGGAAAATATTAAAGTGTAAAAGTTAGACCCAGTTTATATTGCAAAATATGATGACGGAAAATCTATTTTTTCCACGTTAAGCCTGATCACGCAGCTATGATCATATTGGGCTTTATACGAATTGTTGTATCGTTGTTAGACCTGAAGATACTTTTGAGTACCGAATCTCTATGTCGACAGTCAGGCATAAGAGCTTTATTCAACAAGAAATTGATTCTTAGTTACAAGGAAGAGTACCATACTGATATACATTAAGTGTGTAAGAAATAACCTGGACACTTTCCGCAAGGAGATAGACCTGTCGTAACAAATAACCTGGACGTGTTCCGTTAGGAGATTGTTTGGATCGACAGAATAAGCCTGTACTGTTATATGAAACTTACTAGAGATGCTTTTTGTAGCGAATATGCGAAATCCGTGGAAACTATTGACACACATCCATCAATACGCCTGGATATTTACATACTCATTTAACATTTAACATCACGTTCTATCTTCATATGCGACGTCGCAATTTGGTCAAACATTTGACATGTGTTGCTGATTTCAAATGTCTCTTGCGAAAAAACAAATTGGTGATCCCCATTTTTTTTACATTAATATGTTTATCAGCACATTTAAAAAATATATTTAGTGTTTTGAAAAAATTCTATAGGTTTTACTTTAGAATGACATCTAAACAGAAATTTCCTTCAAGATTTTCACGTTATTTCTTTGTTAAATCGAGGGTTTCGACTACTAACTTCTGGCAGCTATCACGAAAAAACTAAGTCGGTTACCCCATTGTTTTTTTTTCGATACATCTATGTAATTTGATAATATCTATCATCATGAAAAACATTTAAAAAATTCTGTGAGATTTTGTTTAAGTTTTACTGCCCTTCACCCTAAAGATTATCTCTATCTCATCTACGCAAATGTATTGGAGATTTAAGAGAGACAATTGAAAAAGAAAGGAAATTGGGTAAATGTCAAGGAGACAACATCCCATATCCAGGTTAAAACGACACAAATCAAAGCATCTAGGGGTCACCGTACTGTTTTCAACACAGTGAGGAACCTCACACCATATAGCAAGCCCTAAATGGCCCAAAAAGGTAAAAAAGTGAATAAATCAATGGCAAAAAACCACATCCAATAACCCAAATATCAAGAAACTAAAATTTCATAAGAAGACACGAATACACTAATACACTCTATGGCATACACGTTTTACAAATTGTGAACTAATTATTCTTCAGTAGTAATATACCTGTTCCAGACCATACGCGTACGGTCCGGACCGGACCATATGCGTATACTCATATGGTCGGACAATAAGCGGACAGTCCGACCATACGCGTATGGTCCGACCGTATGTGTATACTCATACGGATGGATCGAGCCAGACCATTAAGGTATGCTGACTATGTGAATATCTCAAATATCTTTAATTTGCATTTGAATAATGAAATACATTTCACACATGTACCATAAAAAAATAATAAAAATTGGTTTTAGGATGGAAAATACAGTGACATTAACTACGGAAATCCAAACCCCAGTATTAACCTCCTTGCACTTTCTGGCATGCCCACCCTGGGTGACATAAATGCGACATAAAACCATTACTTTCTCCTTTACATGTTTTTATCGTTTTGACATGCTTCCTTAAATTTACATCGTTTGCTAAAGAAAGAGAAAAAAAAAATCATTCCTTTTAGCAATTTCTATATTAGATTTTGAAGGGTTTTATTATTTATTATTATTATTTATCACCAAGTTTACTTATTTTCATGGGTTGACTGTCAGAGGAACGTCTGCAATAGGCTGTGTGTCTGTAATGTTCGTTTTTTTTAACAAAAATGTGGTTAATAATTAAAAACAAAAGTCTTCAAAAGCCACGAGTTCCGCACATGTCTGATTGCATTCAGTAAATATCCAAATATGTAATTCGTTTCCCTTGACATTTAAAAAGTTTACAATTAAACAGAGTATTAAAAGAAGACAAAACAGTTCGGTATGAGCTGGTATCACATATAACAATATTTAACGGAAATTTGCATCTGTGCTTTTTTTCAATCAGATAATAAATGATATACTTAATATTTGCATTAAAAATAAACAAATTACAAACAAAAATATTTGCATTATATTACCCCAACCGTTCGGTATGGTCCTACCCTAAACGTATTTTGAAAAAAATGCGCGTGTGGTCCAGACCGTTCGCTTATGGTCTGTAACACAGCCACATCTCTAGCATATTGCGTATACATATCACAGCTCATTCGCCAATGTTGTGCATGTAACGTAAACGTGGATTTCTCCAACAGAGCGGAACTACTATCTCAAGAGCTATAAGCCAGAGTAATTTTCAATCACTTTTACAATTATCACTCAAAACGTTTTAATTTGACTGATCGTTACAATGTGTAAATATCAAAAATGAAGATGGACATACTTCAATACATCCCAAATAATTACCTGATCGACCCATATCGAATTTGACATAATACCGGAATTTTCACTTATAGTCTGGCGGATGTCGTATGTGTAGCAGGTCATGCTTACTCTTCCGGAACACCTGATAACTCCTGTTTTAGGGGTTCAAATTGTAAGGGCATTATTTTGTAGCGTTTATATTATGTTTCGTTATCGTCGTTTATGTTGTCTGTCTTCATGTGGTCCTTATAATTGCCATATAATCTGATTTTATAATTTTAGTTCTTGCCTTGAATTCAGCAATACACATACATTTTGTACCTCCCCAACATATGAAGTGTACATTTCAGAATTAATTCGTTACTGTAGAGCTGGAAAGTCATACAGTGACTTTGCTGAAAGAGCAAAGGCACTGTCTCAATAAATGCTGAGTCGGGGCTATGTTCAGCCGTTGTTACTTTCGTCCCTTCAGAAATTCTACGGACGTCACCACGACATCATAGATAGATGTGAAATGTTGGTGTCACAAAAGAAATCTGACATTTTCAGCTAGATTACGTCTTGCCGGATTTCACATTAATGATTATGACGTTACTCTGAATTGACCAATTGACAGTGCGACGGGTGCTGTATACAAAGCAGGACATGCTTACCCTTCTAGAGCATCTGATGTTACTCTTTCAAGAGTTCACACTGTTGGTGCTTTAGTTTTTATTGTTGTATTTTTTTGTGTTTGCGTTTTGTGGTTGTGTGGTGTCTTTGGACCTCCGCCTTCCTGTGTTCTTGCTTTTGCCTTGTCTCTGGACTTTGATTTATGTAATCTTGTTGCTTTGTTCCCTCCATATTATACTGCCGTTGTTAAGTGCAGACAGAATCAATGTCAAGACATTATGTACTTTTAAGGAGGATGCAATAAGAAATGAGGTCATGAAAATGTTTGTTTGAAGCATCAAATGATATATCTGATCTCTTTAACGGGAACATATATTATCCATGCGGAACTAGCTGTTTTTAAAGTCATCAAGACAAATTTTTCCTTTGAAAAATGTCCAATTCTGTCAATTTTTCCATGATTTATAAAAAAGATTATATTTATCCGTATTTTCATTACATATATATATCAACCGATGCGACGGTTTTATTAATATATAATCCAAATATGAAATGAATTTGACTTCCTAGGACACTTTCACAAGTGTAAAACTGAAAGAGTAATACCTGAAGATTTGTCGACTGAACAAGTATACGTATTTTCAAGAAAAAGCGTATGGTCTGCAATGTACGCGTATGGTACGGAACAGTTGTTCGATTCTATCTCTGGTCTCTAATCTTCGGATGTCAACCAAATTTGCAAGCTGTCTAAGTCTTGACATTTTTAGATATTTCGTGCCAACAATTTCTACACATCAAATGAATATGTAATTGATTCATCTTTGTCTTCCTGACACAAACAACATTTAAACTAATATATTTCCTAACTGTTTGTTGATATTGACGACAAGAAAACCCTATATTTATTTCATATAGGAAAAAACAAATAAATGACACGGTTTAGCTTACTTCGTTTAAACGGCCATCTGAGCTCTTGCCATCACTTTGCGTTAGTTGTCTGTCGTTCTTTAGTAAGTAATTTCAAACATCTCTTCCTCTGAAACTGCTGGACCAATTATAATCAAACTTGACCTGAAACATGAACAGAATATGCAGTTTGATAATTTTGTTCTAAGGGTTACTTGCTGTTATGGCAAATTACTCTAATACCCGTACCGTTACCAAAAATCTCACTGTGGTAAAGATAATCAAATGGTAAGACTTATCTGCCCTCCGATTTTGAAGTAAATCCAAAACCCACCAGCTAGTCATTTGCCTTCAACGATGCACACGTACTCAATATTAGTGATCATAAAAGCTACAATTATTTACATCGATATCCACTTTAATAGTAATGTTGCTTTAAAAAAAGAAATACTAATACAAATATTTCGACTAGTCTGTTGTAATAAATAACAAAATACCGAAGTTACTGTTAATTTATTTCTGCATATGCGCATTTCGACAACTTATGTCTCTTCAGTGCAGATCAAACCAAACCATTTGGAAGTCCATTTACCAAAAAAAAAAAAAACAACATGTTTAAACTGATAGAGAACAAATAACCAAAAATGATCTAAATAGAAAAGCCAAAATTCAGCTAAGGACAGACCTATGCATGAGGAAGATACTCCTTAGTTTTAAAAATTTTGTAAAATTTAGATATTGCAATTAAGTTTCAGTGGAATCGGTTTTCGTGTCAGAACCAAAACCCTTACTACTGGGTTGGTGAATACCCTCGGGGATTAACAGTCCACAAGCAGAGGCATCGCCCCAGTAGTAATAAATAACAAAATACGGAAGTTGCTGTTAATTTATTTTCTGCATATGAGCATTTCGACGACTTTTGTCTCATCAATGCAGATCAAACCAAAACATAAGTCAATTAACCGAAAAACATTAAGCTTTAATATTGACGAAAATTGTGAAAACTTTACAAATAGTTTTTTTTTATGTCTAAGTGGTGAATGTGTCCCTAAAAGACTGTAACTGTAAGACCAAAAGATAAAATTTGGTTCAACTCGGACTCACGTTTTTAAATAAGAAAGCGAAAATGCCTTGGAAAACGGGCATCTCGACGGAGTTAAAGAGTTAAAGATTTCATTTTGTTTAACTATTTCATTTCTGTCAAAATTAACCTTTCCGATCGCCAAGGTTTTACACGATGAAATATTTCAAGAAAAAAAATCTCGACCGGGATAAATTGCTTTGACATGAGATTTCATCTCATTGCATGAAAAATTAAAATCAACCATTGCATCTCTGTGAAACTATACTATTCCGATCAAGATAGAATGCTTTTCGCTATGAAATCTCGGAACAAACATAATCTCGACCGAGATGAAGTTTTTGACTCGAAATATCATTTGCCTTTTACCCTAAAGGAGTATCAAGAGCCATTTCAGTATTCAACCCGTTCATTTATTCGTGTTCAAATATCACCAATCGAGACGTTCTTATTTGTATTTCTCTGCATAATTCTGAAACGTTTCTGTACAGCTACATGCGACAGACAACTGATTTGATCAAACAGTATTTTTGATTGGAATAAATCACTAACAAGCATGTAATTTAGTCGCTATTAGATAGACTGGTATTAGTATTTGTCGAGATGACTGTGGTTTGACAGTAATCGTTCAGTTTAAGCTATATCTAAAGGAATTAATTATTGCATGTTCGATTTCAACAATGCCTATTGTGATGTCAATTTCTAAAGTGAAATAATTCTTACAAGTCAATTTTCTCTTTTGTTTCATTGACTATAATTCACTTAACGGTTTTAACTTTTACACACTGAATTATAATTTTTTTGTCTTCAAATTTCAGACATGTTGCAACAGGTGCTCTAAGTTCTGTTACTTATGGTAGACATTTACCTGATTTAACAACACAGAACAGTTTACCACAGCTGCAACCAACTGATACAGCAAGTAAACCTCGTCGATTACCTCCTGTCGCAAACAAAGAAAAAACTGATTTTAAAACACGATTCGTATTTCATATCTGTTAGTTCTTTCTCTTCAAAGCCTTGATAACCAGATATTTTTTTTAGATATAGAATTTAATTATTGGTGAAGTTACAGTATAGAACATATGTTTTTCAAAATGAAATACGATGCATCATATTTCATATTTCGAATATAAACAGTGTTGTGAATTTAGTCTTTTAAAACTTTAAGACTATCTGTCAATATTTTATCATCCCAATGTCGTGCCAAATTGACACTTATTTGAAAATTTTAATCCATCTGCCATCCAATGATAACAAGTGTTTTATAAAAACACCATTTCTTAGCAGAATTTTACAAAACGCAGATGCATGTCAATCTTAATTGATTATTTGTTCGAAGTTTCGGTAATCAAGACGATAGAATTTTGATCAATAATATTTTTCTCGAATTTGGAGGAGGCATTTTACAGACATGAGAGATTCCAGTTGGAATTAACTGGTCCTAGCTGCTAACTTGTATTTTCTTCATTTGCTCGAAATTGAATGTTTAACAAGTGCTAACACGACAAAAGGAGAACACATTTAGCCGAACCTTTGAGGTTCAGCCAACACTTCCTAGACGAAGGACTGTCTTTTAACAATTCAAAAGGTCTGGAAGATTGATATCAGATCTATCCATTTCAAACTTGATTCGTTACTGTCGAGCATTGAGCTAGAACAGTATTTTTTTTTAATCCAACAATCACACTTGCCCATAAGCAATTGATTCATCGATATGTTCAGCTGTTACTTTCTTTGCTCGAGATATTCTCAATGGCAGTCACTTGACATCATTATAAGCTATGACGTGTTGGTGCCCCAAAAAATGCGGACAAATCAGCAAAATTTCACGTCTTTACGAATATGAAACAGCAATTTTGACTTTTGCCATATATTTACTCGCTGACAATGTTGATGGTTGTCATATACGGAGCAAGAACTGCTAACTTTTCTGGAGCATCTGATGTCACTCTCGGTTTTTGTGGGAATTCACATTGTAAGTGTTATAATTTTGATGTTGTGCTTTTTTCATTTTCTTATTTTTGTGGACGTCTAATGTCTTTGTACTTCTGTTTTCCTGTTTTTTGTAAAGTTTCAGGACTTGATTTGTATGATAATTCGTCTTTTGTTCCTTTTGGAATTATCCTGCTATTGTTTTATCTCTATTAGTCATGATTTTTAGATATGTTTTAAATTCATATTAAATATATTTCGATTTCAATTAATCTGAAATATACTCTTGGTCATATATATGGAATTTTCGTATTTCGTTTGTCAAAACTTAAAGTTTGGATTCATTATGCACGAAGGTGTGTGGATGAAAGTATAATATTTTGCTTTAAAAATTGTTTTCTAACTGTGAAGTACAAAAGTCTTTGATTCTACGAATCTGTCAGACCACTCCTTTAACCAGTTCTGATATTGATTTTTGCCCTCGCAATTCATTTCTTGTGAAAAGAAGAACAAATCTTAGACTATCGATTAATTTAAAGCAAACATGCTCATCAGATAATAAATAACATGGCAGCAGGTCTCGAGAGGCGTCGCAACGTCAAGATCGCGTAACTCGCGTTTTACACTCATTAGAACGGTACTTGAAAGAGGAAAATGGATCTGATGAATTTATTGTCGACATAGCAACAGAGGTTTGAAGTTAGTAGGTTCGAAAATGTGATGGTTTGGTAAAACAAAAATGTGGACATATTCACTATTTATGTCTGCAAAACAAATTCCCGATAATGACCATGACCGTGACCGGAAATGATTCAGAAATTGAAAAACACATTTTTAGGCATAATATTAATTCTGACGGGCAAAAAATACATTTTGTCTACGAGTTATGGTTTTCTGCTAAAAAGTCAAGTATTATTTTTAATCAAATCTGTGTATCGTTTCTTTTGTTGATTGTATATATTGATGACCAAGAGTATATATAAAGAAACTGAAGAAGGATTATTTTCACTGGGTGTTTAAAGGCTGTAAAATAAGGAATAGTTTCCTGTTCTTAAATATGTTATGGTGTTGCCACTGTGCTGCCATAATGTCGCCATCTTCACAATTTCCTACAATTTCCTACGAACATGATAGCCGAGGTGAACATTTTTGAATAAAATCTTATTGTAATTTGTAAATAAAAAAAAATCTAAAAAAATACCGAAACGAACAGTGATGAACGGAAAAATTCAAAAATTCAAAAAACTTAATCATGTCATTTCATATCCAACACTTATAAAGACAGCATGAAAAAGACAAAACCAATAATTGGAAATGAGCAAAAACAGTGTGAACCCCTAAAAAAGTTAAGGTTTCATCAGGTGCTCTGGAAGGGTAAGCATGATCTTCTCTACACATGGCACCGTCAAATTGCCAGTGAAATGTCCGGTTTCGTCACAGTCGGTGTTTGTTAGCTAGTAATAAACTCTGGATCTACCCAATGATATATCTTCTCATTTTTGAAATAGAAACATTGTAACTGTCTGTTATATCATGGTGACGACCGTAAAACTTCTGTAGCGACAACTGCAAGAATAACTTATTATACCCTTGATGTATAAGTTTTTGAGACAGTAAATCATGTTTCATGACTGTGAGATTCATAAAAAAGAAATCGTTAACTGCATTTTCAGTCAATCATACGATATCTGCATTATGTTAATTTAAAGGTTATTGGTAACTGCAGCTATATGTATCTGTGTTCTTTGAATATCAATTCTTTTTTGTAGGTAAAAGTAGAAATGAGCTTTTTTCATTATATCTTTAAGCGTCTTATTTGTTTTTACATTTGTATAAACTCCAACTTAAAGTAAAAAGGCATTTTTCTTTTTCCATTTCTCGTTACTTTGTGAATGAACTCACTGTTTTGAAGACCGTACGGTGACCACTATATGCCTTGCTTTGGGTCGTTTTAACCTTGATATTGGATGTTGTCTCCTTCACATTTACCCCATTTCCTTTCTTTTTCATATATAGAAATTATCAACTCAATAAAGAGCTAAATATAGTGTATCCCGTGATTTTTAAGGTGATGTGTTATAATCCAAACTTGTCTAACTTGTCTTGAATACTTTGTTCATTCCGTGTATGGCACTCGATAGATATCCTTGGCACTTGAATTGGCTTCCAATTTCGATATTTTTCGAAATGAGTACTTCTTTCTGAACAATTTTTGGATTATGGCTTTTCATATTATTTGATTTTTATGCTGAGGTGAGAGGTTTCTCCTTGAAACATGTGTACAGCATAAGCGAAATTAATTACATGTATGTTTTTATATGCAACTTCGGTATTTTTGTATTTTACATTCGGCATCTTACAATATTTTAATGAAGAGAAATGGCACAAATTTTCATAACGGCATGATACATATACCCTAGTATTTATAATCTTGTAATTTGTTTTAAGTTATTTATTTAATTTTTGTAATGTTTGTTTGAACTTTTTTTTATTAAATCCATTGTGAGTATACCGGACGTGTTGTATTTTTTATTTGTTCAATGTCCTCTGTTACAAAAGTCTAAAATTTTCAGCATTAAGAACCTGCAGAGCAGCCAACGACATGAGTGTATGTGTTTACAACAGTACTAATCACAGACTTCAGCTTATGTAGTGTTCTCTGTGAATTTCTGTGTTTGGAATTAGTAAACAAAATTAAAAAAAAAACTCTATGTTTTCAATCCAGGGACAATGGCATCATCGGGAAAAAAAGAAACAAAGACAAAACATGAGCACGCCATAGAAGAGAAAAATGAAGACACACAAATATACAAAAATGAACAACACGGACCAAATAAAAAAAACTGGGTGAGATCAGATTCACTGGTAGAGTAAGCATCTCCTTCTTCTTATAATACACCCACCGTGTTTAACATGTCAACTGCAGAAGAAAAGTCAAATCCGGTAGAGGAAAAATAAACTTTAGTGGCAAAGAGAACGATCTGTTGTCATCTGGGAAACCGATATCCCATAGCGGTGCACAAGATCGTGGCTTCTGTAGAGATGACTTCAAGTTATGGGTAACATACCCTTGCTTAAGTAGCCTATTTGTCAGCAACCGAGTTCTATCAAGGTATATTGAACACAGGCCCTTTTGAAACTAATGACTTGTAAGATCTAAACTCCATTTGTCGGTGCTCTTTGAATGTTGCTACAAAGACAAGGGAATTGACTATATGAAAAGTTTAGTCGTCTATTTCAGCAATATGCTAAATAAGATGTGATTCACAGAACGTCAGTTTATTCATGTTAAACAAAATTTGTTAACTTATTATCCCCTCTCGAACCGCGACGATGGGACCTAATATTTGTCTGCTACCATGTGTCCGTCCATCTGTACGTAAACATTTCTAGTTGACGCAACTCATCAGAAACCGCTACTCGGATTTTATTCTAATTTTACAGGATTTTTAGCCCTTATATGTATAATGATTCGTTTAATTTTGAAGAAGTAATACATTTAATGCTTTAAATATTTCAACATTGTTTTACAATGACAAATCTTGTGTACGTAACTCCTAAGAAACCCCTATTCGGATTATGTTCAAATTAATAGGATTGGGGTATATTTGGATATTTATGATTTTTCTAAACGGGACATAGGATATTTACAATTCTAAATTAAAGTTTTACAATTTTAAATTAAAGGATAAGGGATGTTTCGACTATGGAATATATTAAATTATTGTTTACAAAGGGATATTTCATCCCATATTTACTGGGATATGGGTATTGGTCCCAATATTAACTAGATCATATCAAATCACCATAATGATTTGCTAAGTATTGTAGGAGAAATGGGACTTTATATATTCAAAATTGTTGTGCGATGTTAAATCTTTTGGATGCAACTCCTCCAAAACCTATACTCAGATTTCCTTCAAATAATTGCCAGAGTGGAAGATCTATTGTATAACAATACGTTGAGAACGACTTTTGACAAATACTGTTCTGTCAAAACTTTAAAAATGGTCCAAGGTTGAGAATTAAGGAAAAAGTTCTTCCCAAGAAAGTGATACTATTGGAAGATAAATATCCAGACTGAAAAAAGAACTGTTGACGTCACAGAAAGTTATTCATAAAAATATTAACAAAAACTTGGTTATATTCATTCATTTGTACAAGAGACGTCCATGCGACCGCATGTGTGTAAACAAATGTTTTCTTTTACTGGTGTTGTCTCGTGTAAGAAATGAGCTTCTAGATGTGAAATCACCCAAATTAGCACATATGCATAAGTCTCCATGTTCCGCTGGAACCCTGTTACGTATTCATCAAGCATGCATACGTCTCAATGGTCCGCTGGAACCCTGTTAAGTATTCGATGCCTATTCGATTTTCGAACGTTATCTCTTTCTAGTGAGATTTTATGTAATGCCTTTTTTCTTTGTGTTATTTTTTCTAGTGTTAGAAATGAGTTCCTAGATGTGAAGTCACCTAATTAGCATACATGCATTCGTCTCCTTGTTCCGCTGGAACCTGTTATTTATTCGTGGCCTATACGAATAGGTAACGAATAGGCAAAAGGGTTCCAGTTGAGCATGAAGTCGTATACAGGTGTGCAAATGGGACGATTTCACATCTAGAAATCTATTTCTAGCATTAATTAACAAAACACAACACATAACAACTCTCTGGAAGCAGATAGCGTCCGAAAATCAAATACGAAACGAATAGGTAACGGGAGCATTGAGACCTATGTATGTGTGATTATCGGATGGTTTCGCATCTAACACTAGATAACAAAAAACAACACATAACAACTCGCAAGAAAGAGATAACGTTCGAAAATCGAATAGGTAACAGTTTTCCAGCTGAGTATGGAGACATACAGTACAGAAAGAGACATTCTATAACAAATCACTTGGATAGATTTGAATTGCCGTGATTTTGGATGATTTTAGAATTTCGTCTTTCCTCGTTCTTGCTTCGGTATTCGTTTGCCGATGTATTGGATAGACATACATTTTAATCCTTTAGACATAAAATCACAGACAAACTATTACTGTGATAGACCTAAAAAGCAATAAAACATAGTGAAGAGGACTAAATTGCATTACCTGTTTCACCTTTAATTTCTTTGAAGCCACTCTGCTTAATTAGATTTTTACCTGTAAAACAGGAAATGTCCTGACAAAACCTGAGTCTTATAGCCCTAATAAGCAACTTTTCCAGGTAAAAATTAATCCCCACCACTTTCTTAAACATCCCCACTATCACAGTGATCAGTTATTGTATGTCTCTTTCTGTACTGTATATGTGTGTGCTTATGGGATGATTTCACGTCACTTCTACGAACTCATTTTTATCACTAGATAACAAAACAAAACAACAAATAAGAACTCACTAGAAAGAAATAACGTTCGAAATTCGAATAGGCAACGAATAGGTAACAGGGTTCCAACAGAGCACAAAGTCGTATGCATGTGTGCTAATGAAATAATTTCACATCTAGAAACTCATTTCTAACACTAGATAACAAAAACAACTCATAAAACTCACAAGAAAGAGATAACATGCGAAAATCGAATAGGCAACGAATAGGTAAAAGGGTTCCAGTGGAGCATGGAGAAGTATGCATGTGTGCACGTTCTAGATCACTAGATTACAAAACAACAAAACATTTCAACTCACTAGAAAGAGATAACGTCCGAAAATTGAAAAGGCAACGAATAGGTGACAGGGCTTCAGCGGAGCATGCATGTATATGCATTTGTGCTAATTGGTTGGTTTTACATCTAAGAACCCATCTTTAACACTAGACAACAAAACAATACATAACAATTTACAACTAAAGAGATCACTTGCGAAAATCGAATAGGCAACGAATAGGTAACAGGGTTCCAGCGGAGCATGGAGACCTATGCATGTGTGCTAATGAGTTATTAAATATCATATGCGTATATCGACAACTTATGTCTCATCAGTGTAGATCAAACCAAGACATTTGGAAGTCCATTAACCAAAAAATATGTTAAAGCTGATAGAGAACAAATAACCAAAAAAGGATCTAAATAGACAAGCCAAAATTAAGCTAAGGACAGAGCTATGCATGAGGGAGATACACCTTAGTTTTACACAAAATTTAGCAAAATGTAGATATTACAAGTTTCAATACAATCGATTTTCGGGTCAGCACCGAAGTAATGACTACTTGGTTGGTGAATATCCTCGGGGACAAACAGTCCACCAGCAGAGGCATCGGCCCAGTGGTAATAAATAACAAATTACTTAAGTTACTGTTAATTTATTATATGCATATGTGCATTTCGACAACTTATGTCTCATCAGTGTAAATCAAACCAAAACATTTGGAAGTAAGTAACCAGAAAACATGTTAAAGCTGATAGAAAACAAATAACAAATATGTTACAGGGTTCCAGCCGAGCATGGAGACGTAAGCATGTGTGCTAATGGGATGATTTATTATCGGCAATATGTACATTTTCTCTTTGATCTTACCGACTGATATTGTCAGTATCTCCGTACTGACCTGATACAAGAAAATATCAGGCATGACGTCATGAAATTGACATCATGATTCTTATGACCTTGCCGATAAAAACAATAATGGTAGTTTTGAAGGTCTCGACAGAAAATATCACTAGTATCACAGCTCGTCCTATCGGACTCGCTGCGATACGGTGATATTTTCTGTCTCGACCTTCAAAACTACCATTATTCTATATATATCTACGAACTCATTTCTTACGCGAGACAACACTAATAAACAGAAGTTTTTGTTTACACAAAACCGATCGCAACGACGTCTCCTGTACAAATGAATGAATAAAACTTTTGTGACGTCAACAGTATAGAGAATGCGCTGTTGTTGTATTTGTTAAGAAATCTTTAGCATTTTAGATGATAAAGGCATTCTTAAAAACTCTCCATTCAATTTTTTAAACAAATACGGAAATATCCACTCGTTCTTTTTTTCAATCTGTTTATTTATCTTCTAGTATTATTATTTTTTTTGGGAAGAAATTTTTCCTTGATCCTCATCCTTGGGCTCTTTTGTAAAGCTCTGACAGGACGTCGTTCTCTATGTATTGTGATACAATATATCTTCCACTCTGGCAATAATATATGTTCAGTTTGAAAATGCTATTATAATCTCTAGTACATGTAGCTGTTTTGTTGTAGTGACTAAACCTTCTTACCTTCTTACATCGCATATTCATCTTTGTAATTTTCAATATCTCATGCGTCTTACCAATCACATTTACATAAAAACACATATATATAAAGTTTCACCTACAAACAGGTTATAATCTAGAGGTCTAATTACTGTACAATTCGAACTTCAACTTTCGCCGATTTTCTTTTCCTGCCGTGAATTCCTTCAAACTTTTTTTCAATATTTGCTTACTATCTGTACATTTTTTTGACCATGAAATGGTCTAAACTCTGGAATCCCTCTAATTCATAAGGCTTCCTTGGATGTTCAATATTTTGCAGCAGGCAAATTTTATAGTGGTACTACTACACTTATAAAGCTGTTTCTAGGATCGGAGATCTAAAGACTGTCGCATTTCAAATTTAATCTTTAGTAGGCTTACAGATCAAACCATCAGATGTTATACAATGATTTCGATATTTTAGACGTAGCTGTTACATGAAATGTTAGTTATTTCCCAGCCTGTGATTCTACAGTATTTTTCAAATACGAATGCAGGGTATAATAAAGTGCTTACTCTTTTAGCAGACGGTCTTTCAGAAATTTGTTATATTTATACATAGCTTAACTATATTTTAAACGACTGTTTTATTTCATCTATCTGAAGTATTGTCAAAACTTGTGTTAAACACCAATTAATCAACTTACTAACCAATTAATCAATCAACAGAAAAAATCAGCCAATCAATCAATCAAACACTCAATCAATCAGTCAATTAACTAACCAATTTAAGGATGATAAGTAAATGACGTATAGAGAATAAGGAATAAATTATACATCGGCAAACAAATACCGAAGCAAGAATGAAGAAAGGCGTAATTCTAAAGTCATAAATCCAAAATCACAGCAATTCATATCCAACACGAATGGAGTCAGTAGGAAAAATGGCGAACGGGAATCAGGAATAGGGAATAAGTCAATGACGAATATGGAATGGGGATAGGGAACAAGTAAATAGCGAATAGGAAAAAGGGAATAAGGAAATAGCTATTAGGGAATAGGGAATAAGTAAATAGCGAATAGGGAATAAGTAAATGATGAATTATAGGGAATAAGTAAGCAACTTGACGACCGTAATATCAAAGGGTCGTATATTCTTCAGCAAAAATCTTCACTGGTTGCTTTAATTAATCAAGTGATTCGCATTATGTAATGCGTAAGAACATTCCTGCTTTGAAATAAATGGTTTTCTTACTCAAGTTACACATTTTTACTATACAGTTGGGTTGTTTATTTTTTAGATTTACTATATGAATGTGTCGATATTTTGTTGGGGGAAACTCTATGAAAGAGGATATTTTTAAAATGACAGCCGCAGGCCTGTATCCAATTGCATCTGAAGTGACCAATTTTAGCTGATATTTTCCTTTATTCTTATGAAGAAAGGTTTTACAAGGGCTTTTTCATCAAAAACAAAGAAAAAACAAATAGAAAATAATTTCATTTCATATATATAGACGAGGTACTATGATAGTAAGCTCGATAAAGGGAGCGGTTCTACACCACCCAAACCCAACGGCGAGATGGAAACGGGCAGCATCCGTTATGGTAAATACAAGAAAAGCTTATAATTTCGATGGTGAACAAGTCACCCCAGAGGATAGTAGGGATATCAAAAAGAATATCTTAAAGTGAAGTATTCCAAAAATTGAAGTAAAAAAGGATTGGTCCACTAATGATGAGATGGATCGGTACCAGGTGGTAAAAGAGACCAGGATCGCGTTTGGAAGGGATATAGCAGTACATTGTTAGGAGACCTTGTTGTAGCTCATCAAGGAGAAGACCAACCAGAAATTTACCCGCGCGGAGGTTTAGTGCAAAGCAGCTTTAATCCTTCGCAAAAAAATCTTGCCTTTGCCATGTAAAGAATCGTTGCCTCACCAAGTACTTCAGATTCAAAAGATACAATCTGCACTAGTTGGTGGAAAATGGCATCAAAAGCGCTCCGGTCGCGCCGGAGATCAAGGTCACCGATAAGCCCTGAACGGAGTATTTTGGCACTGTAGAAATCGCACCTTTGAAGCTGCATCAAGTAATCACATTTCTGAAGGTAAGTCGGAATATATCAACAGCAACATTTACAATACCCGCGCCCAAAAGAAAGGATTTCAAGGTGTGCACTTACAATAGCAGATATCAAATGATCTTGTTTGGCCATTTTGATCTTATCACGATCTTGACAAGCTAAGACTAAGTCAGATATTCAGTCGTTTCTCAACAGAACAGGACATGCTTACCCTTCCGGAGCACCTGATGTCACTCTCTGTTTCATGGGAGTTCACACTATGAGTGCCTTGATTGTGAATGTTGTAATTTTTATTTCTGTGCTTTTTAGCTGTCTTACGTCTCTATTTTCTGTGTTCTTGGACTTCGATTTTTATAAATACTACACCTTTGTTCCTTTGGTATTCTACTACCGTTGTTTCTTTCAAGGACGATCAAGACCTGTTCAGTTAATCAAGATCAAACGAGATAATTGTGTTCAAGGGCGATCAAGATGTTTTAAGGTGGTCCAAATCAAATAAGATCAAATCGGGATAATGTTTGCTCTTAGCAAACCTAAGTCGTCTTGATCGTTCTTGAATGAAATAAACAATTGGGTCTTATTTGATCTTAAACTATCTTAACACGTCTTGATTGTCGGTAAAATGACGTTTAACAAAATTATATAAAGCCTATCAAGATCGTTATAAGTTCAAAATGAATGGCCAAACAAGATCAAAACATATCTGCTAGTGTTACATTTTTGTAGTGCTCCTAGCAGAAATTGCAAAAGCAAACCCAAAGACCAGGGAGAATACTTTCGTCACCCTTATTTAGTCCTTATTACTTTTACCTAGTCCTCCGTCCTCAATTTGTAGATCACCTTCATGATCGAGAAGGTATAGGAAAATAAAGCAAAGTTCATGCGGGAATGGGGTTAATTGGACATTCGGACTCATCGAGAAGCTAGAAATCCACCTTAACGAATCCAAGTCGCTTGAGGTTACTCCTATAAACAAACACTAACAACACTCACGAAAAAGAAATCGATCGTCACTATAAAAATGGTCATTACTTCTACTAGGCTTTGTTGGCCGCTCTGCATCAGGATGAGGTAAATTGCAACCATGGTTACCACATAGCTCAATACAACAGATGTTGGATGAGCTGAAATTCGAAGGCTTCGATTTCCAGTTCTCGCACAAGGCTATCGATTAACTTCAGAGGATTATGCCTCCATCAACGCAAACGTCTTTGCCTTCAACGGCGTAAAGAAGGGCGAGAATGAGGAAGAGGATTTCCAGAATTACCCCCGTAGGATATCAAAGAATAGAGCTGAATCCGCTCTGATTTCCTATTTCTAACTTGCGAATGCAAGCTCCACTTCTTTTGAATCAAGATCTTTCGCGTATTTTGATCTCTCAAATGACCGGTCACAAAGAGTCAGTCTACTTCTTAAGAAGTTGCCTGGCCACTTCACCAGGTAGGATATCTTGGACTAGCACTTGGAATATTGCAAAAAGAAAGATGCAGTCAGGATCGAGATGCCGGAAGAAGGATCAAACTATAGCTTTCCACAACCACAGGAAGCTTATGAGAGTCCAATTCATGCAGAAGATTGACAACAACTTCTTAAGAAGTAGACTGACTCTTTGTGACCGGTCATTTGAGAGATCAAAATACGCGAAAGATCTTGATTCAATCGGTAAGCTATTCAAGGAGACAAAACCCTTGAAGGTGAAAACGAAGACAAGGAGAACTTCGAAGAAAGCACGCACTGCCATATTGGCGGGATGCATTGGGAGGGAATAAGGTCCGGGACCACGACCAAGTATCGAGGCGCAGATTTTCAGCTCCCGATCGTGCTTCACAACTTGAGCTGCTACGATGATGACCTAGATTCCGAACATAAACGAGAAATATATCTGCCTCTCGAAAAAGTTAAATTATGGATTATAATGAATTTAACTGACTGATGGAGGTTCATGCTAAAGTCGTTGTTAAACTTTAACCCGATAATAGGTTTGATCTGAAAATCAAGAAGAGGGACTGGCAAACCTGAGGGAGAGTAAGCTCCTACCTAAGGAGTCCTTCAGCACCCTCCCCGGGGCACATACCGACGAGGCCTGATGATCATGAGTATGGTACCATCTTGGAAAATGAACTAAAATACCCCTAAGGTGCTCCAAATGGATCACAATGACTACCGGTAGCGTCAGAGAATTTGGAGTTCAATAAGGTGCCTCGCCTAGGTAAGCTTGGAAGTATACTCGAAACTACAGGAATCTCAAGCTTTGCTTGATTATGGGCATGAAGCTGTTGCATAATCAAATTCAGGCAACGTCCATGGGTCAAACATTGGACCTGAATATTGTTCTCCGCCAAATGGCCAAAACTGACATCGAGAAGGACTTCTTCATGATCATGGTCAACTCGGTCTCGGCAAGACTATGGAGAATGTCCGAAAGCGGGTCGACGCCTTGCTAGTCAACAACGAAAAGCAGCAATTGAAACAAGTAGCCAAGCCGAACTTTGATCGTAGGGTCGTCTTCACAGAAAACCTGGCAGCCGTCCGCATGAAGAAGATCGAGCTGAGGTTTGATACGCCCGTTTATCTAGGTGTCTCCATTTTGGGCATCTCGAAGCTAATGATGTATAACTTCCACTACGGATTCGTACGGCAGTCGTATGATGACAACGATATGCCTCTCTACACTGACTCTGACAGCTTGGCTTGCAAGATCAAGACCTAAGATTTCTACAAGGAAATCGCGCTACACTTGCTTGACATTCGATACCTCCAACTACCCAANCCCCCCCCCCCCCCCCCGGCATCTCCAAAACATCCTTATATATTACATATTGGGTACAGCGCTACGCCTACAAGGTTGACGATTGTGAGATCATCAAGAAGTCAAAGGGAGCCGCGAAGACCTTCTTCAAGGGAATCTCTTTCGAGAACTTAACGATGCCTGGATACCAAGCAAGAGATTCAAAGGCCGATGATCACTATCTGCAGCCATCTCCATTAGATTTACGCTGACGATATCAACAAGATTGCGCTCTCCGCCAAAGACAAGTGTCACGTCCTCCTCGACTTAATCGCATCATCGCTGCCTGTCACTACAAAATTGAAAAGGACATAGACGACATGGATGAATATATAGATAAATCATTGGTATAAGTAAGCTAAAATGCAATCCTGGAAGTTGACCATATATATAGGATTAGAATATATATGAAGGAATGCCGTCAGAAGATGGCTCACCCGGAGGAGTAGGAGACCTAAGAAGGAGAAACTGGGAAGAAGAGATTATTCGATACGTATCGCACAATATAAGAAGACATACATAACATCATTTTCATTTGTAAAAATCATTACATCGATTGTTTAAAGAAAGAACTATTACATCTATTGTTTAAAGCAAGCAAGCCAACATACATTGCTACTACTCTGTCTAAGGAGGAGATATTGCAGAACCATAGATCTGTTTAGCTTTCCTTTGGGATTTCAACCAAAGATGAAGAAACTGTTCTCCCCTCGTTGTACTGGGTACAAAACTTACACAAATACCCATACAAACAACGGTACATCGCTAGATCTGCTAAATGTTCGACAAAACCTAATTCTAAGCTTTTAACATCCATCCATCTTGACAGCCATAAAAATTGGCCTTTAACAATATTGTGATACTAGCTTTTCAAGAGGTGGTGTAAATGAAATGTGAATACTCTAAGGATCTGCTTGACATCTTGAAATCGAGATTATTATCAAACTGTAACAGTATTAAAACTTTTGACTTCTCCACGCCTTATACTACAATTCCTCATGAACAACTGAACTCACGACTGAAAGATTTAATGCATAGATGTTTCTACCGCAAAACGGCGAACAAAGATATAAGTACATTGTTATAGGCAGAGAACAAGTATAGTTTGTGAAATACGACTCAGAATCATAGAAAAAATATACAGAGAAAGAAGTGATTAAAATATTAGGGTTTCTGATCGACAATATATTTGTCCAGTTTGGAGAGCTATCGGAATTCCTATGGGCACAAACTTTGCACCTCTTTTAGCCGATCTGTTTCTCCACTCATATGAAGCTGAATTCATCGAAGAGCTTCTTCAAACTTAAGATAAAAAACTGGCCCAGTCCTTTAATTTCAGCTTCCGTTATAAAGATGATATTTTATCACTGAACTACCCTCGCTTGGTGATTTCCTTCATCTTATCTATCCAAAAGAGCTCGAAATTAAGGATACTACAGATACTTCCACATCGGCCTCGTTCCTTAACCTTCATCTTGTAAATGAAAACAGAGGTGCACTACAACTAGGCTATATGACAAACGCGATGACTTCACTTTTCCAATAGTCAATTTCCCTTTTCTTTTTAATGACATTCCCATAACATCATTGACAGATATGACGTGTCAGTGTCTCAAATGAAAGTGAACATTTTCAGCTAGATTCACGTCTTCTCGGATTTGACTACCGACTTTAACCTTATCCTAGATTGACTCAATTAAAGTGTGACGGGTGCTGTTGACAGAGCAGGGCATGCTTACCCTTACCCACAGCATCTGGGGTCACTTTCAGTTTCACTGGAGTTCACACTGTGAGTGCCTTTGATTTGAATGTTGTAATTTCTATTTCTGTGCTTGGTATCTGTCTAACGTCATTGTTTTCTGTGTCTAACGTTATTGTTTTCTGTGTACTCGTTTTGGCCATGTCTTTTGACTTCGATTTTTGTAAATTCCACTAATTTCTTCCATCGGGATTCTATTGCCGTTGTTCCAAAAGCACCGGAATATGGAGTTTATATCTCCCAACTCATTCGCTACTCAAGGGCCTGTAGTCGATACAGTGACTACCTTGATAGAGCTCGATTGCTTACAAATAGGCTACTAAAGCAAGGTTATGTTGGCCATAACTTGAGGTCATCACTACAGAAGTTTTACGGTCGACATGACGATCTTGTGGACCGCCATGGGATATATGTTGCCCAGATGACAACAGATCTTTCTCTTTGCCACTAAAGTTTGTTTTTCCTCTACAGGATTTGACTTTAATAACGGAGATGACATATTCAAAACGGCGGGTGTCTTAAAAGAAGCATGTAATGCTTACTCTGCCGGTGCACCTGGTCTCACCCTTGGGTTTTTATTGGGTCCCTGTTGTTCATTTTATGTAAAATACGTGTGTCTTCATTTTCTTTTCTGTGTCGTGCTCATGTTATGTCTTTGATTCTTTGTTTTTCCGACGTTGCCATTGTCCTTGGACTTTTCGTTTTAGACTGACGGCTCGGTTCTCACTTGCTTTACAAAACAAATGGAGCTCGAGTTCAAAGATTGATAAATGAGCAGCATACACATTCACCGAGGTCCTCCTTCCCCACAAGCTCGAAATCTCGCAGAACAAACACATTTTGTTGAAAAAAACAACACATTTTCCCGTCTCCTGTCGATTTACATTGTGTTGCTGCTACACAGTTTGTTACTGATCAAGATAAAATGTTTGCAAAAACGACTTAAGCCTATACTAAAATTACAATAAAGTATGACGGCCATGGCCTATTTCTTACATGAATAAAATGATACCATTGATTCGTTACCTGGACGGAAGGCATGCAAAAACTGGATGGTTTGTGGATTCTTTCGGTCCAAACGTTTCTAATAATTAAAAGAGGGGCCTTTCATTGTACTTTCAATTCCCTACAAAATAATTTTTGTTTTGTATATTTTTGCCATACAAGTGTTTTGCAGAAACTCCTTTTTCGCATTTCGCAGAAACTCTTTATACGCATTTCGCCGCTCACTTTCGAAACTTTATAGTTTGCTTTCCCTACACGTTTTATTCCTATTTCTTTACAACTTGCATCGGATAGCAAACAAGATTAACAGCGGAAACCAGTCAATTTTGGTTTGAAAAAATATATATATTTCACTTCTGCTGCAGCCACTAAGCATTTGACACGACCTCAGGGTATAATTAACATCATGCTAAATAGTACTCCGCGTATTTAACCTGATCGTTTATATGGTACACATAATTGCATGAATTTTTGACATATACTTTTTGACCTATAAGATTAATCCATTATAAAAGATGAAAGATTAAAAATGCTTCTTCGATTTAAACATGAAGAAATTGCTCTCAGCAGTCTGTGTTATGACTTTATGAAATATAACCTTTAGGTATACGAATCATTTGATGTTCCGGAGTGGAAGATCGTTTAAGAATTTCATTCCCTCCATTTTTCGGGAAATAAATGGGAATATCGTGCAGGAATTAGGCTAAATCAATAACTTTAGCAAAAATAAGCATGAAAAAAGTTTCTTTTTACTCAAACTTCATGCCGAAACCTTTTTCTGAAATCTAAATCTGCCGGTGAGAATTGTCAAATATTGCAGAAAAGACAATAACCCCACCAATAAGTTTCAGTCAACACAGAACCTGGTTGTGGCATTTAATTATAATTTTCAGCCTTTGTAGGTGTTTTCTGTTGTCCCTATTATTTCATTTACTTCAAACTGTCTCGGTTTTTAATACACAAATGTAGTTTTTGAAATACAATACCAAAAAAGTTAGAAAAATGAGGAAATATTGTCATTAAAAGGGCAGCTACCGTGTTGTCTGACCTGCAACATGCCCATTTTTTTACTTTGGTTTCATCGGCTCGGTATCTTCAAGGGAAACGATTTTTACAGATACTATAGACATCAGACAATGTCTTTAAGTTACGATTCGTATTTTTGTTTGTGCATATTAACTTAACTCAGATACCAATAAAAGCCTTTTTGTACCCAACGCCTACCCTGGTTGTAAAGCAGCCCCTTTCCGAAATCCTTTACAGATTTTTCCTTAGCGTTAAAATGAATTTCAGACAGAGTGACACCAAGGGTAGGAATGGCCGCTGATTTTTAATCAATTTATCATCATCACACTGGTCAACGCGTAATCGGCAATTCGGTTGTTATCGGCGATTTGGTGAGCAAGTTTTGACAGGTAAGTAGATTGTCATAAATAACAACTGTAAGGAGAGGTCCAGGTTAGACTATAAGGGTTTTCTATGAGCAATAATTGACACAGGTCATTGACCAATTGCTATTAAATCTTATTTAAGTATTATAAGCTTTAATAACCCTTTAAGGTCGAAATTAGTTACATTTTGCACGTTTTTGTCCAATGGCAATTTTTGCATACGACCCTTGTAATTAAAAGTAGCATATTAACATAGCATTTGTTAATGCTTATAATTTGACATCGTTAGAATTTTACTAAGAACTGATATTGAGAGTGAAAACTGCATTTTACCAATTGAAAGATGTCATCGGAAAACCGGTTGAATAGTTCCATTTGTTATCGGATATCTCGGTTTACGTTATCGTAAAAACAGGTTGTCAATGATAATTGAAATGCAACAAATAACACAAATTTTTGTATTTTATCACTTTTATTTGACCAATCTAACCTTATTAAGTGACTAACAGGTGAGGTTTGGCTGTTATATGTCTTTTTGGATCTGGTATACGAGTTTTTTATTGCAGTTTTCGTGTCTAGTGTTATGCATATTATCATCATGCTTATATAGAAAGCGATTGCTTACCTAACACACTTAGCTCATTCAAATACAAAAAATGAGTTTCTTTACTTACCAGGTCGCTTATTCACCTTTATTTTTTGCACAAACGTTGACTCTCCCGTTATTTAATGTCACATATCAATTGCTTCCATTTATTTAGACTATGAGCCTTAAAGTAAAACTTATGAAACGTGTAGTATGTTTGTTCTTGGTCCTGAGAATAAGAAATGTATATCATATATATTTGTGAGAAGCTTTGATGACCTAAGGTTAAGAACAACCTTGGAACAGGTCGGAAAGGTATTTTCTGGCGGTAATATCACAGCGGAGAATTAGAACTGTGCATGGGTTGCAGTTTATGTTGTATTACGTCGTTCTGCAAGTAGTAGTATGAGTAATCGATGTAGTACAGTTATATTTTGATCCAGCATTATTATACAGTATCTTCCGTCTAAAATATGTATAACCATGCAGTTGATTATTGCTCTTGCATCAGAGTTTATTCCAGCGATCAAATACGTATGACTCGCAGAATTGTTTGCACTTTTTTTCAAGAGTATGTGTGTGTCTGCGTGCGTGCGTGCACAAGTGTTATGGCAACTCGAAATATAGTTTTCTATATTTTTCTGAAGACTGCAGAGTCAATGGGACTAGTATAGAAGGCTAAATTTTATGCCTCTACCCATTTATCTCCTTTTCAAATGACAATCAAAATGCTTTGCCACGTTGTCCCTTCCATCGTTATTTCTGTCTAATTTTAGGTTTTCACTTATATTTGTTCTCGTTCTGATATAGCTGAAATATTGCTCACTGCACGTCAAACTCTAACTAACCAATCAATCATTCAATCGAGGTATAGTTACACCTCTAAAAGGTATATTGATGCCCTTTATGCCACGTACAAATATACAGACCCCCCCCCCCTTAAGTGTAAAATATCATGATAGTGGTTCTAGAACGAAGTATATATAATGACAACTTAGGCTAATATAATGTCTTTCATGTTTTTCCAACAAAATAACTATATTTTTTAAATGAAGAGTGCTGTGAGGCAGTTCGTGTAAGCATAAAGCATAAGCTTTTAAAATTCTTGTCGAACAGCGATAAAATGTCGAAGTATAAATATATACACATATTATTTCAAAACGTAAAAATATGATTGAAAAACAAAAGACAGAGTTGGGGATGGACCAAGATTATCCACATTGATATCTTCAAGGGGCCATGGAAAAGAAACAAAATGGCTTAGATGTGAAATGTCACGTCACAGGTGGAATACTGGTAAATAAATTACGTGTTTCCCGTTTAGAGCAGAGAAAAAAATAGGATGAAATCATAAATGGTTAGGGGTAGGAAATTTAGTCCTCTGCACAAGACCAAAACTAATGATTAAAAATATATATGTTAAAAAAGTATTACAATAAGAAATATAATTAAGAATTAAATGAAATTGAAGATAACAGTCCAAGGATTGAACATTAAACACTAGTTTTTATATTGATACCTTTGGGGTTTGGGTACCCAGATTGAATATAATTTGTTGCTCTAACTGTTGTCGGTGTTGTCGTTAACTGTCAACCTGAGTGGGGACTGTCAGGCTCCTGTCCTCCATGGAATGTTGGCGAAACCTGAAACGTTTACCGACGGGTATATCTATGTGATCTGTAATGGATCGAAGATGCACAGCAAAGCGATCCCCTGGAGTCTGCGGCAAGTATCGCTAATATATATTTTGTGACACCGTCTACATAATGTGGCATATATCACATTCTTGTTTATACAAGTACAGCCAGAACTGATTTTGTAAGAACCATCAAGACCCTTGATGAATTCCGTTTCCATAGAGAAGGGGCACATTCGACGGATCTTGCGACCACAACTGCGCGTTCCCCTGTATGACTTGTTGTTCCTATACCATTTTGTATTTGTATCTCCGGCATACAAGTTACGAACTCCATCAATTTTTACATAAATTCTATTTCTCATGCCTGAAACTTGAAGACAAACTTTGTTGTCTATAACCAGCCATCAGTGAATCCCTCACGTTGAAACGATGTAAATATTTCATTCATTCAAGGATACAGGTGATATACAATCGTGTGCCGGTACGTAACGTATGTCAATATAACGTATTAAATAAAAGCTTCAACAATATTAAAATTTTACTACAAAAAAGCTCGCATTTTATGCTGTCAGGTTTCCTAGAGATAAATTGTAGGAATTCAACTAGTGTTTTATAATTCTTTCACCCTTTTACACATGATAAAAGGAACATTTTCAACCTGTGTTTACGATAACGTAAATCTGTCAAAACCGAGCTATACTACAACTTCTACCGGTTTCCCGATAACATGTTTTCACCTAACCAAACACTTTCAAAACTCGTTTTTTAAGTATTAATCAGAATTTTGATCTAAGTCCGCTGATGTAACTGTTTGGAAAAGACAGTAGAATAAATAAATTATTTTGATTTATGGATATAATTGCGTTTAACTTATAAAAAATCAAAAATGTCACGACAAATAGCCCCAAAAATTATAAATTATCACTTTTGGAAAGCGGTAAATATTTTGGATGAGAGTAACGTGGTTGCGCTCTTGTCTGTATAAAGGGTAATCATTTATGTACAAAAGGTCATAAACAATATTTGCTAAATTATGCCTTTTTGTGAAAATTGTTTAAAACAAATATGCCTTCGTTTTTCAAATAGTGCTTTCCTTGTACCGAATTGCCGATAACAACCGAATTGCCGATTACGCGTTGACCAGTGATCATAAAAAACAATAATTTCAGAAAGCACCGTCAGCGTAGATTTCTTTCAAAATGTTAGAAATCGACGCAAATTCGAATAAAATGTCTACGTTATTAAGATAACTTTTTGATTTTCACAGATTGTCAGCAAAAATAAAATTCAAAATATGTGTTGCGAGACAGCTCTAAAGGTCAATAACAAAATAACGAGATATATGAGTATGTGAGCTGTTAAAAGGGATGAATTTATAATCTAAAATATGATCTAAAGCACACAAAAAAAAAATGGCAAAATAAAAGGATAGAAACAATAAAAAGGGTCGACCGATATATTTCGACAAATCTGTCCTCTACGAGTGGGTCGTAATGAATGAAATAGTAGTTAAAAAATAATATGTTGTTTACAGGTAAAACATCTTTGACATTGTGTGTACAGTGTTTAAAAATAATGTAATTGATACAGGTAAAAATCTTTGACATTATATGTACACTATAGCAACATTATCAACATTCCAGCCACTGAAAACATACGACATCGAGACTCATTAGTCATAGAATGATTGTTTGACGTTTAAATCCCTGGGTTTTAAAGTGCCTAGTCTGAAAATAATCTGTTGCTCCAACGTACGTCTATTGTCCTGGCCTCCATGTAATTTTATTAGCACTGTTACTTGCATATCTTGTGGGCAGTGGTTAGGGAGTCTGAAATGATTGCCGACTGGGCAATCCGTATTATTACGGACAGAGCGGATGTGTTCCGCAAAGCGGTCACCCAATCGTCGGCAGGTCTCCCCTATGTATATCTTATGACACTGCCCACATATGATGGCATATATCAGATTCTGTGTTGTGCATGTGTATCCATTGTGTATGGTAAATGTGTTGTCCGGACCTCGAATTTCGTTGGTTTCAAGAGTATGGGGACAGGTAACACATCTCGATCTTTTACATCCTTTAGTGCCCCTGTAATTAGCCAGCACTACTTTAGATTTTAAGCTACTGCTGACTAGATGCTCGCGAAGAGATTTACCGCGACGAAAAGCCATGAGGGGCACTGATTGAAAAACATCAGCCATCAAACTGTCTTCCATAACAATGCTCTTAAAATTATTGAAGAGAATGTTGCGGATGGCTATGTTGTGGGGAATGTAATTGAGAACAAGAAGTACTCTGTAATTCTGTGACTTGCGTTTTGGACGCAGAATATGTTGTCTATTCTGTTTACAAACGGATTCCGAGGCCCTGTCAACAACAGCTTTGGGATATCCCCTTGAAGTGAAGAACGATGTCATTTTGTTACACTGTATTCTGAAATCAT
>MJUU01068332.1:23916-42129 GCA_002080025.1 Modiolus philippinarum | reverse complement strand
CAGAATACAGTGTAACAAAATGACATCGTTCTTCACTTCAAGGGGATATCCCAAAGCTGTTGTTGACAGGGCCTCGGAATCCGTTTGTAAACAGAATAGACAACATATTCTGCGTCCAAAACGCAAGTCACAGAATTACAGAGTACTTCTTGTTCTCAATTACATTCCCCACAACATAGCCATCCGCAACATTCTCTTCAATAATTTTAAGAGCATTGTTATGGAAGACAGTTTGATGGCTGATGTTTTTCAATCAGTGCCCCTCATGGCTTTTCGTCGCGGTAAATCTCTTCGCGAGCATCTAGTCAGCAGTAGCTTAAAATCTAAAGTAGTGCTGGCTAATTACAGGGGCACTAAAGGATGTAAAAGATCGAGATGTGTTACCTGTCCCCATACTCTTGAAACCAACGAAATTCGAGGTCCGGACAACACATTTACCATACACAATGGATACACATGCACAACACAGAATCTGGTATATGCCATCATATGTGGGCAGTGTCATAAGATATACACAGGGGAGACCTGTCGACGACTGGGTGACCGCTTTGCGGAACACATCCGCTCTGTCCGTAATAATACGGATTGCCCAGTCGGCAATCATTTCAGACTCCCTAACCACTGCCCACAAGATATGCAAGTAACAGTGCTAATAAAATTACATGGAGGCCAGGACAATAGACGTACGTTGGAACAACGGATTATTTTCAGACTAGGCAGGTTTAAACTTCAAACAATCATTCTATGACTAATGAGTCTCGATGTCGTATGTTTTCAGTGGCTGGAATGTTGATAATGTTGCCAATAGTGTACATATAATGTCAAAGATTTTTACCTGTATCAATTACATTATTTTTAAACACTGTACACACAATGTCAAAGATGTTTTACCTGTAAACAACATATTATTTTTTAACTACTATTTCATTCATTACGACCCACTCGTAGACGACAGATTTGTCGAAATATATCGGTCGACCCTTTTTATTGTTTCTATCCTTTTATTTTGCCATGTTTTTTTGTACTTTAGGTCATATTTTAGATTATAAATTCATCCCTTTTAACAGCTCACATACTCATGTATCTCGTTATTTTGTTAAAAATAAATTTCGACTTTAGTGATTAATTAATCTTTAAAATTGATTGTATCTAGATAAGTAAATTGCATCATTTGACCAATAAAGTAGATGGGCACACCACCATCAGCGAAATCTAATAAAATTTAAAGCTAAAATTGTAGAATAGTACTTGATTAAATAATGATATTTCCCTATTACAATTCTTTCATAATTTATTTTTCTTTCATACTGTTAAGGAAAGTTACGTTCGTTCGTCTGTTATTGAGAAATTTTTACTGGAGATTTCTCGATAACTCAGGAACGAATGTAACTTTCCAAGTAGAGATTTCTCGATAACTGACGAACGAACATAAGTTTCCTTAACACTACGAAAGAATTCCAAATTACGAAAGAATATTGAAAGAGAGAAGTAATTATATAAGTCAGCAATTTTAGCCCTCTTGTACGTTAAATACTGCACCTCCACTATAATACATCCATCCGCCAGCTAGGTCCAGAGGCCATTCATGCACTTAACAAATCTTGTGCGATAAACTGCATTTTGGGACATCGGAGTTGTCGGGATTTGGGATGTTGAGACTACTGGAGTAATTGGAAGAATAGTGAAGGGACTCAATTGTAGCGATGAATCATTGCTTAAGAAAAAAATCTCTGACAAAAATCGTTAAAACGATTTGAAAAATTGTTTGTATGGTGAATGAAAGGATATGGAGTAAATGTACATGAGACAAAGTCTCTACAAATACAGGGTAAAAACAAGCAAAGTACGCTTTTAATGTTGTTCTTCGTGTATGTTTTTTTTTTTTACTTTTTTGGTTAGAATCGTTTTAACGATATTATAATATTTTTTTTTTTCTTCTACAGGGCACGAAAACGCTGGACTGTTCTGTTCGTTATTGACTCGAACTTTTTTCGTATGATCATCATGAAAAAAGTATCGGATCTGATTCACTGTGTAATTTACTTACAATGACTGCTCATTTTTATTATTTTACAGGCACGTTCGCCAGTCTTCAGCGACACGGCATTACACAAAGATGTCCATGGACAATGGCAAAATCAGACACACTAAGAAACAAGGCCGCCACTTGAGTACGGGACAAAAAAGAAAAATGAAGACACACATACAGATGAACAAAACGGACCCAATAAAAACCATGGGTGAGATCAGGTGTACCGGTAGAGTAAGCATCTCCCGCCGTGTTGAACATGTCAACTCTGGTAGTAAAGTCAAATCCGATAGAGGAAAAACAAAAATTTTAGTTGTAGAGGGAACGATATGTTGTCATCTTGGAAACAGATATCCCATAGCGATCTACAAGATCGTGACTTCTGTAGTGATGACTTTAGGTTTTTTGTAACGTACCCTTGCTTAAGTAGTATATTTGTTAGCAACTGAGCTCTATCAGAGAAGTCAACGTAAAGACCACAAACCCTTGTGGCCACAGTAACACTAACCCACATATATATATATATGTCGGTGGACAGAAAGGAACTTCTGAAATACAAAGAAAAAAAGCAAAAAGCCCAACAACAGAATGCCATTTGTTATTACATACCATCCGGCATTCCAAAATATATCTAACATAATTCGTACGCACTGGACAAATTCACAAAACAGCCTACCTTGTCTAAAATTTACAAAGAGGCCCTGTTATTGCCTTAAGTCTCAAAGACTTGCTCGTCAGAGCTGAAATTAAAACCCATGCTAATTGACAAAGGCGAATGCAAAAGATGAGCTAACAAACGCTGTCTGACTCGCAAAAGCATCCAAAACACACAGAGTTTCAAAAGTACAGCTACGGGAAATGAGTACACTATTTATTGCAAGGCCACCTGCAAAATTGAAAAATGTAGTATACAAAATGTAACTTATTAGAGTGTGGAATTTGTGGTTTCAATATGTCGGGGAAACTAAACAACAGGTCAGCAAACGTCTAAACGGTCATCGTAGCGATATCAACTGCAAATCTGACTTCCCCGTCAGTAGTCATTTCCGCTCTACAGATCATCAAGACGGATTTAATAAGTTGAAAGTTACTGTGATTGACCACAATTCTAGCTCGGACGAAAACAGTGGACAGGGTAGAGAGAGTTTTTGGATTAAAAAGCTCAAGACATCATCACCGAGTGGGATCAATGAGAAAAGTTAACATATTCACAGTTAATTTATTTTTGTAGTTAACTAAATTATTTATACTGGTTAACATGTATTCTGTATATTTTCATTTATTTTATTATTCCATTGTATTTTTTTACATTTTGTATATTTATTATTTATCAATCTATTTTGATGAATTATTCAAAATGTTTTCGTCGTCATCGTTGTTAGTTGTTGTCAGTATTATCCACCTCTTGGTAGGTGCACCTATATTCAGTAGTTTACAGGGAAGATGCAGTAGCTCTAATGAAATGACTAAAAACAATAAGAATAATAAGAGGTTCCACAGTCAACGTGCTCTCTTCTGCAACTGGTCTAAAAGGTATAAACGGTTACAATGTACACTATAACAAAGTTTTCTGGATAGGATTTCCACTTCGGTACAAGTCTGATTATCAAGTCCGAGTTTATACTTCTTGTTTGCAAATGTAATATCTAGTACTAACTCTAAGATTTGGTCAGCTTCCAATGCGTTCCAACAATCATCATCGATAAATTTTTGGACATTTTCACGCTTGATTCAAGCTAGCGAACAATTGTAGCGAACAATTAGCTAGCGAACAATTATGGGGTTTGACTAATAACCGCAAAAGTATAATGAACTGCGACGGTCCAGCGGACATTTACCGCGCTAGCGAACAATTACGAAAAAGATTTTCGAAAAATGTAATTTTTCTTGATTTTGATTAATACCTGGATTTGGATGAAAGAATAAATACTTAAAATTCTTGACTGAAGAAACTTACGGCAGACATTCTAACATTCATGGTCACCAGACAATTTACATAGTGACAGATATAGGCCTGAACTTTCATTCTACACGCTTGAGGCAGTCATTAAAAGATGGGAAACGGGATGTTCAGGAACATATATAGGGCCGACTTTGGACATCTGGTGTGGACGTTATCAGAGGTAACCCAGTCATGCACTCAACATAGCGACAGATATGGGCCCCAACTTTCATTCTACCAAGGGATTTTTTAAAAGTATTTCCGTAGGAAACTTGCGGCAGTCATTCAAAGATGGTCACCGGGGTGCTCAGGAACGTATTTAGGGCCAACTTTGGACATCTGGTGTGGAGGTTATAAGAGGTAACCCAGTCAGGCACTGAACACAGCGACAGATATGGATCCCAACTTTCATTCTATTAAGGGATTTCAAAAGTATGGCCGTAGGAAACTTGCGGCGGTCATTCAAAGATGGTCACCGGGGTGCTCAGGAACGTATTTAGGGCCGACTTTGGACATCTGGTGTGGACGTTATAAGAGGTAACCCAGTCATGCTCTCAACACAACGACAGATATGGGCCCCAACTTTCATTCTACCAAAGGATTTCAAAAGTATTGCCGTAGGAAACTTGCGGCAGTCATTCAAAGATGGTCACTGGGGCGCTCAGGAACGTATTTAGGGCCGACTTTGGACATCTGGTGTGGACGTTATAAGAGGTAACCCAGTCAGGCACTCAACACAGCGACAGATATTGGCCCCAACTTTCATTCTTTTAATGGATTTCAAAAGTATTGCAGTAGGAAACTTGCGGCAGTCATTCAAAGATGGTCACCGGGCTGCTCAGAAACGTATTTAGGGCCGACTTTGGGCATCTGGTGTGGACGTTATAAGAGGTAACCCAGTCAGGCACTCAACACAGCGACAGATATGGGCAAAACTTTCATTCTACCAAGGGATTTCAAAAGTATTGCCGTAGGAAACTTGCGACAGTCATTCAAAGATGGTCACCGGGGTGCTCAGGAACGTATTTAGGGCCGACTTTGGACATCTGGTGTGGACGTTATAAGAGGTAGCCTAGTCAGGTACTCAACACAGCGACAGGTATAGGCCCCAACTTTCATTCTACCAATGGATTTCAAAAGTATTGCCGTAGGAAACTTGCGGCAGTCATTCAAAGATGGTCACCGGGGTGCTCAGGAACGTATTTAGGGCCGACTTTGGACATCTGGTGTGGACGTTATAAGAGGTAGCCTAGTCAGGTACTCAACAAAGCGACAGATATGGTCCCCAACTTTAATTCTGCAAAGGGATTTCAAAAGTATTGCCGTAGGAAACTTGCGGCAGTCATTCAAAGATGGTCACCGGGGTGTTCAGGAACGTATTTAGGGCCGACTTTGGACATCTGGTGTGGACGTTATAAGAGGTAACCCAGTCAGGCACTCAACACATTGACAGATATGGGCCCCAACTTTTATTCTACCAAGGGATTTCAAAAGTATTGAGAATGATATGTAAGATTTATCCGGGTCCATAGACTAACCCCAAAAGACCACAAACTAAAAAAAAACACCAAAAAAACTACACCAAAACTTAATATAACTTTTTGAAACAAAAAATATCAACTTTATTACTTTTTTATTGTTTTTGGTCAAGAATTGTTTTTATAAACCCGTTTTAAAGACGATTTTTGATGGAAATTAAACATGTCTTGTGTATTGAAATGGACACGTGACAAGTTCCAGGTAAGAAATATCCCAATCATTTATTTCATATTTTCAGATAGCAAATGAAACTCACATTTTCAAGTTTTAATATTTACTTTACACAGAACTTATAATTTATCCTGTTGCCACAGTCCGGAGTCTGTTTCTCCAGTTATTTTGTATTTATGATGAAGATTTATCATACTAATACACTATTGATATCAACTTAAACTCAATTATTTTGAAATAAATGTAAAACGTTTAAAATATCATTTCCACAGACAAGGAAGATAATTTACATCCTATTTATAAAATAAAAACGTACAAAAGTATTAGGCTTAAACATCACTGTGTTGTATACAAGGCAGTTCAAAATACGTATCACCAAGCATATATCCTACAGTTATTACAGTTAGTTCTTTGAATTAAAACTGAAATATAAATTATTGTGTAATATAACAGTTTTCGGGTAATTTTGGACAGTTTTGGGGGTAGTTTTTGGTATTTTGGGGTAGTTTTGGGTGATTTGGGTAATTATATGGACAGGATTCATCCTGCCACTGAAATATTTTTATCTAATAGTGATAGATTTAGATAAGCAACTTTTGGTGTTTGGAAATTACTTTATTTGTATGTATGTATTTATTTTTTCAAATATAATAATCCCCAAAAAGTGTTCCTTTTACCACTCTATTTTTCACAGAGCATACCTTTTCTACTTTTTACATGTACCAAGTCAAAGATTTTTTTATTGTTTAAATATTGTTGTTAGACAATACATTTATTTAATATACATTTTACTAATTTTAGTGTGTCTTCACTATTTGGGCTTTTCGTATTAGAGAAAATGTATGCACTTTAATTACAAATTTTACATAGCTGCAGGGAATAAAAGGATTATCTGTCTAACACTTTGGCCTGTACGAATGAATTTATCACATAATTGCATTCTCGCGTCCAATCAAAAGCCTTCCTTTCACCTCTCTATTTTCCATAAAGTACACCTTTTCTACTTTTTCCATGTACCAAGTAAGAGATTATCTTATTGTTAAAAATTGTTGTTAAACAATGCATTCATTCGCACAGGCCATATTCGTTGTTGTTGGGATATTTGAGGATCTCGTCAATAACCTCGGCTCCATCCACTCAGTCTCCCGTGTAAAGAGGCTGCGCCATCACCCATCCGTAGAGATTGTTGGCATCGAAGTAGGTGAGATGCTTGGTGGGATGGAAGAGATCGTAGGTCTCCATGTAGGGGTTGTTGGTCTGGGCATGGCGGGGAGAAATCATAGCCAGTCCTCCCCTTGTCACCCTCTCGAACATCATCAACATATGGATCGGAATGTAGCTCTAATCTGATCAGAGTGGTTTTGAGGGCGGTATGGAAGTCTAGCCCGAGTGAGAAGTAGTGGACAGGAACGAGTCCATAGTTGGACATGCAGATATCCCCCAAAATATCAGAGATGTCAGCTAGCAGCAAGACGTGTGTTTCTAAGTAGAGATTGTGAAATTCAATGGAAGATCTCTCAGACCCTCTGAGCGTGAACGTAATTTTTTATCGCTGATATGCTCTCCGGAGAGTGTGCTCTCCAAGGCTTCTTCAGGTTGGAGCTGAGTCTCTTCCAGTTAAGTCGACCCATCCATAAAATCATAGGGAAATACACTGTTACTCATAGCGATGATCAAATCTTGCTTTCACGGTCTTGAATAAGGCGAGGGTGGGGTTCTTGGCTAGATAATCAAGCGAATTGAGTATGAAGCGAATCTATGAACCTTATCATCAGATTATCCAGCTGCTGAAGCAGCTGATATACTACTCATCGGTATTTTGGATGCAGTTGATCTTACCCTCAATGTATCCAAGCTCCTTGACGAAGATGTGGGCATCATACCCGCTCAAGTTGTTGCAGATGATTGGGACGTGCTAGGGAGCTGGAAATCAAGATTGCACTGGTTGTGTGCTGCGCCGTGATTCTTCCCGGAAAGATGGTCGTGGTCCTATCCTATCCCAATTCCTCCCTGCAAATGTGGCAGTGTGTGATTTCTACCAGGCTCATCTTATCCCCGTCGGTAATCTCCATATGGGCTTGGTCTCCTCGTATCCGTATGTTCCTGGCAGTAGACATCCGATTCCATGTAGTCCCCTTGGGCATACTTTACGCGTTAAGAGAAGCCCGATGGTAGCTGTAATTGATAAGCCTTCGTGTAGGAGTGCGAAGCATCCGGCTGGAACGTATCGATCTTGTCCGTGAAGCACTCAAAATATATATAGATCAAGAATTGGACTCTCATCAGCTTTTTGTGATTGTGGAAGAATATGGTGGACCCTTCTTCTGGCATATCGATCCTTAGTGCATCCTTCTTGCTGCAATATTGCATATGCTTGTCCAAGATATCCTGCCTGGAGAAGAGACACAAGCATCTGCGACAGAAGTAGACTGATTCTTTGTGACCGATCACTTGAAGGGTCAAAAGACGTGAGAGGCGTCTTGATCCAACAGTAATGCTGCCTGCCTTCGCGAGTCAGGAAGAGGAGATCTGCGTGGGTTGGGCCAGTATTCCTTGATATCTGGAGATCCTCTTCCTCATCCTCTACCTTCCCAACGCCGTCGAAACCAAAGACTTTGACTTGATGGTTGGATTCTGCCTCATGAATTTATCGATCGCCTGGAGCGAGACTGGGAAGTCGATGCCTTTGCATTTTAGCTCATCTCCGCATTTCTTGTACTGAGCTTCGCGGTAGGTATGATTGACATCTACCTCATCCTGATGAAGGGTCGGTTATCGGTTACTCAAGGCAGCGATCATTCTCATTTTTCACGTTGACGATCGCCTTCTTTTTCGCTAGTGCCAATGGGGTTGGTATGAAGGAATCCCCTTTAGCGGCTTACTTTGTGAGAGATGGATTTCTAGCTTCTCGATGCTACTGAAAGTCCAACCGCTCCCTTCCCGCATGAACTTTGCCATACTTTCCTTGAACTTCTCCATCTTTGAGGCAATCTCAAATTCGAAGTCATCAGATTCCGCGATCATTGTCGTGTATATAAATAAATTTCTAAATGAATACCGAAGCAAATGCCAAAAATCGTATATCAAGAATGCATAGCAATAGAAGGATTACATACAGGCAGAGAACGTAAATGACGAAGACTAAACAAACGGTACATAAAACACACGCTACAACAAATACAAAAATGTAAGGCACTAACAGTTTGAACCCCTTAAAAACAGGAGTGTATTATCTGAAGGACATTGCAGCTCTGCTGCTACCTTCGGGATTTGATTATTTCATTTTTCTGAAAAATCTTGATGATTGGTTCCTCCACGAAGGTGACGGTCATTGATGAGGGTGTGGAGGTGGGTCTCTTGAGAATCGAGACGGGCTGGGTATCACTAGGGAATGACTGATCCAAGTCAGAAAAGCGATCCATCTTATCACTACTGTATGCCATCCTTTTAATTATTTCAATCTGGGGAGCTGACACTCCTCTTTTTTGGGTATCCTTATCTTCTGGGGTGGCTTGTCTATTACCGTATACATATAACATTTTTTTTTATTTACCGTTTGCTCAATACGAATGCCGTCCGTTTGGATCTGGCGGTCTCGGCTGGGATCCTATGCAGGATTTCCCCTTAAAAAGTGGGGATGGTGAAGAAACCCCCATATGGAAGTACTATTTCTCAATAGCTATAAATGGTTGTTCAATTATATTTATCATGTAAGCTAGTCTTGGATAGTGCATGTCAGTCTGGCATATGACTTTTGTCCTTGACTTTCTTTTCACGGGCTAGTTAGCACGTTACCTTTGACTGATTTAGTCAATTCCTCAATATGTTTATGTGGTCGGTCCATAATATTTAGTATGTAGGTTGGTCTTAGGTAGTACATGTCAATTTGTCTTTGACCTCAATTTCTAGTGGCCATGTAAGGTCCATTCCTCTATAATTATAAATGGTACAGGTCAATGATATGTCGTATGTAAGGTTGTTCTTGGGTAGAACATGCCAGAGTGGAAGGTGACTTTGCCTCAATATCATGGTCTAGTGAGCATGTTATGTATCTCAGTATCTGTAAGTGGTAGGTAAATGATATTTTGTATGTTTGACTTTGGAAGAGCATGATAGTCTGCCATATGACATACATGTATGCCTGTGACCTCAATATCATTGTGTAGTGAGCATGTCTGCTTTCTCATGATATTTTAATGGTGTGTCAATGATTTTCGGCATGTGGTTTTGTCTTGGGCAGTACATATTCGCCTGTTTTATGGCTTTTGTCAGTGACCCAAATTTCACAGTTAAGTGAGCATATTTAGTTTTCTGATTACACCAGTTTAATTTCACATCAATTTAGAGACCAGGCAGGGACGGACGAGGCATATATTAGGGTTCACAATTATATTGGTAATTGACATTGGTTTATCTTAATAAGTATAAACATATGTTAAAATTTGAATTCTACTTAATCCTGGTAGAAATTAAACCCAGTACAAATCGGAAATCTAATCTGTCCCAGTAGAAATAAGAATTCCAATTTGTACTAGGAGGATTCCGTATCCTACTGGATTCTAATTTGTACTGTAACATATATATAGCATGATTTATAATATCAGTGAAGGTGTGACTTTTAAAAGCACAATTACTACTTTTGAAGTTGTCCATTACCGTGAGCTGCAACAAGATAAATGACTCTAGTCAAGTTTAAGAAATATTTTTCCTTTCGCAAAGATTTGAAATACAGAAACACTGTTGTATATATTTGATTAGGGTAAAGAGTTGCTTTGCAGCATTTTTTTTCATTTGCATTCGATAATAAAGAGTTAGATTATAATACATTTTTTATCTTATCTCTTTTTACCTTTCTGGATTTCTGAAATACATGTACTAGATATTTAGATATATTTTGAACCAACGACATTGTGACAGAGAACCGAATCAGTCATTCTGTAACAACATCAAAATGTCAGAAAATATAATCTTATAATGTATGTTTTAAATGATTCAATCATATTCTGTACTAAACCATGTTTCATATACATTTCAAGCCAAATAGTATCGCTAAAAATTGAAACATTCAAGAGATAGTTACGTTAGAAAACAGTAGCATCAATGGCACTAAAAGTCGTAGCTTTCCACCGTTTAATGTGCCGTTTCTAATTATAATTTATTTTATAGGTAATAGAGCTTATACTGTCCTACCCTTGTTGCATGAAATAGAATTGTATATACATGTTATTCTGTAGATAAACAAGATTTATTAAAATGTGCGTTTAATCAGTGATACCAAAAACTACATGAGGAATTATTACTCAAATCTATTGAACAGGTTGGGCGTGGCTAAATTGTCGCTGTCTGTTTGGTTAAATTAAAACGAATAATCCCGATGTAATTGACCCGTGACCAATCAGGTAAATTAAATTGAGTAATAACTACCGAAAAGGCCATAAAGCTCATTAAAATTATTGCAGTTGGAGTTAACATATGTGTTATGGTCTCGTGTTCATTTACTCCATATCCTTTCGTAAAATATTTAATACAGTTTGTCTTTTGATGCAGTGTGGAGCTGATAAAGCAATCCCGTGTTAGAGATGTATGCTCTTTATTTTTCTTTGATATAGTTTTCTTGTACATGAGATAAAATCAATTATTATTATCTAAATTTATGTAAATTCTAAAACCTAAGGTTTAATTCCCTTCATCGTAGCTTTGCCTTAGCTATATTTGATATTACTCATTATTGGGATTGCGTTTGGTTTTATACATTTTAAACATTTGAAAGTATGGATTTCCTATGTTTAGGTTCTAGTGCTGTTGATGAGGAATTAATTTAAGAAATTGCCAAACAGCTCATTAAAATTATTGTAGTTGGAGTTTACATGTGTGTTATGGTCTCATGTTCATTTAATCCATATCCTTTCGTAAAATAGATAAGACATAAATAAATATTTTTGTGCTGTACCATTATTATGCTTTAAGATTAAACTCCTACTTTTAATAATTTCTATTTGCCTAGGAAGAATCAAGCTTCTTGACCTACAAAAATGTAAACATCGTATATTTTCCAAAAAAGTCTCTCTGCGTAAGGTAAAAATCATGACGGGAAGAGAGGATAATGCATTAGTCGATCTGCACTTTAGATAGAGTGTTTATACTCGTTAAATTAGTAAATTTTCATCTTGTGAATAATTTGCAAATGTGATTTGAATCCTTATCGTGCATACTCGAAATGTGTACCTTTAAACATGTTAACTTTCAATCCTTTTCATATTTTATATATCCGTTTACTGGCTCTGCTAACGCGTCGTCCAATACACTTAATTTGCAACCATCAAATTCCTAACTGATACCCCCAAATCTTCATATACAATACTGTTATCTCCCTAAAACAATGTTCAAAAAGATTGTACAACAGGCATGGATTATATGATACTATCCCACAATAAAAATAGGAAATCGAAGAATATAAATCTATATATTCGTTTTTGATAAATTATTGTTAATGCGAAATATATGGACTGCCCACTGAACACAGTGTGCCCTTTTATATTTGTACCGCCTGACAAAAGTGACTTTCGAGGAAATATTAACATTTGCATTGAATCACTGTCGCAAGTTTTCTACGGCCATACTTTTTGAAATACCTTGGTATAATGTTGTAGCCTATATCTGTCACTTTCTTGAGTGCCTGACTTGGTTACTTGTTATATAACGTCCACACAAGATGTCCAAAGTCGGCCCTAAATGTGTTCCTGAGCACCCCAGTGATCATCTTTGAATCACATCCGCAAGTTTCCTTCGGCAATACTTTTCAAATCCATTTGGTAGAATGAAAGTTGGGGCCCATATCTGTCGCTGTGTTGAGTGCCTGACTGGGTTACCTCTTATAACGTCCACACCAGATCTCCAAATTCGGCCCTAAATACGTTCTTGAGCACCCAGGAGACCATTTAAGAATGACATCCGCAAGTTTCCTACGGCAATACTATTGAAATCTATTTGGTAGAATGAAAGTTGGGGCCTATATCTGTCGCTATGTTGAGTGGCTGACTGGGTTACCTCTTATAACGTCCACACCAGATCTCCAAATTCGGCCCTAAATACGTTCATGAGCACCCCGGTGATCATCTTTGAATGACTGCCGCAAGTTTCCTACGGCAATACTCTTGAAATCCCTTGGTAGAATGAAAGTTGGGGCCCATATCTGTCACTGTGTTGAGTGCCTGACTGGGTTACTTCTGATAAGGTCAACACCAGATGTCCAAAGTCGGCCCTAAATACGTTCCTTAGCACCCCGGTGACCATCTTTGAATGACTGCCGCAAGTTTCCTACGGCAATACTCTTGAAATCCCTTAAAAGAATGAAAGTTGGGGCCCATATCTGTCGCTGTGTTGAGTGCATGACTGGGTTACCTCTGATAACGTCCATACCAGGTGTCCAAAGTCAACCTTAATACGTTCCTGAGCACCCCGGTGATCATCTTTGAATGACTGCCGCAAGTTTTCTACGGCAATACTTTTGAAATCCATAGGTAAAATGAAAGTTTGGACCCATAACTGTCGCTGTGTTGAGTGCCTGACTGGGTTACCTCTTATAACATCCACACCAGATGTCCAAAGTCGGCCCTTAATACCTCCCTGAGCACCCCGGTGAGCATCTTTGAATTACTGCCGCAAGTTTCCTACGGAAATACTTTTGAAATCCATTGGTAGAATGAAAGTTGGGGCCATATCTGTCGCTGTGTTGAGTGCCTGACTGGGTTACCGTTTATAACGTCCACACCAGAGGTCCAAAGTCGGCCCTTAATACCTTCCTGAGCATCCCGATGACCATATTTCAATGACTGCCGCAAGTTTCCTACGGTAATACTTTTGAAATCTCTTGGTAGAATGAAAGTTTGGGCCAATATCTGTCGCTATGTTGAGTGCCTGACTGGGTTACCTCTGATAACGTCCACACCAGATGTCCAAACTCGGTCCTAAATACGTTCCTGAGCACCCCGGTGACCATCTTTGAATGACTGCCGCAAGTTTCCTACAGCAATACTTTTGATATCCCTTGGTAGAATGAAAGCTGGGGCCCATATCTGTCGCTGTGTTGAGTGCCTGACTGGGTTACCTGTGATAACGTCCACACCAGATGTCCAAACTCGGTCCTAAATACGTTCCTGAGCACCCCGGTGACCATTTTTGAATGACTGCCGCAAGTTTCCTACGGCAATACTCTTGAAATCCCTTATTATAATGAAAGCTGGGGCTCATAACTGTCGCTGTGTTGAGTGCCTTACTGGGTTACCTCTTATAACGTCCACACCAGATGTCGTAAGGGTACTCGTCTTGATAAGTTGGACCTTTTCTAGTTTGATTTTTACTGTGAGTATATTGTGTATTGATTTTTAGCCAATCACCACACAAAAGGGAGGGTTTGGATCCAAGAAAACGTGTTTAACCCCACCGCAATTTTTGCGAATGTCCCAAGTTAGGAATATGTTGGTCATTGGCTTGTCCTTTTCTTCTTATAAAATTTTCTTGATATTTGGGTTATTGGATGTCGTTTGTTTGCATTGATTTATTCACTTTTTTACATTTTCGGGGCAATTTAGGGATTACTATATGGTGTGAGGTTCCTCACTGTGTTGAAGACCATACGGTGACCCCTAAATTTTTTGGTTTTGGTCGTTTTAACCTGGATATGGGATGCTGTCTTCTTGACATTTACCCTATTTCCTTTCTTTTTCATATCAAACATTGAAGGACACAATATATATTTAGAAACAAAAATTATCATAATGTGAAATAAGTAAAGATTATGAAAGTATTTTTGCAAAAAAAAACCACTACTTTTTCTCTTGATTATGTAACAAATAATTCTTTTTAATAAAGTGATAGCGGGGAATTTCTCTAAAAGTTAAAAGAGAAAAGTAAACCAAAGAAGATTTGAAAACAGAATTTAAAGGGAAATAACTCATAAACCATATGGCACTGAATAAAAAAAATGGTGAAAAACAGTCAATTACTTCTACACAGCCATTTTGATTTTCTTCAAATTTTCAGAGTATGTAGATCTTGATATGCTGAACATTTTTTTCAGTTAGTACTTTACCTCTATCTGTTATAGTTTTTGAAAGAAAAAATAAAAAAAAATGCATAAATTTTGAATAATTTGCGGAAAAAGGGCTGTTACTCTGAGATGAGTTTCCGATGTCTTCAAAATTGTAGGACAGATAGAACACGGCATTCTGAACAATTTTACCCCTATGTCAGATCGTTGATATTTGCAACGGTTTTTGAGTTATTTGCCAAAAACAGCAATTTACCCCTGTGTTCTTCTTTAAGTGACAGCGGCCATGTTGTTTGGTCCTCGAACTTACCGAACATATTTTCAAACAAAATACCCCTGTACTGAGCCGGACTCAGCGAGCTTAACCTAGTTCGTTGGCCCAATTCAAAATAAAAACCCAGTGTGGATCAACTATTTTAATTAGCCGGTGAACAATTGGTAAAAACCTGAAAAATACAATAATTAACAATCATAAGTTATGTGTCCAAAATAATGAGATTTTTTAGTCATCTTAGGCTATCGTAATTATGAGTAGAATATCGACATATTTAAATACCCAATAATTTGCATAAATAAACACAAATATGACGTGTGTCTGTGTAATATTATACATGGAGTTCCGGTATATTCACGGAAGAATCCAATAGAATTGCTGTAATATACGGAATAAGTGTTCCATAATTAAATCTGGATGTATTTAAATGTCGCTAATTGGTTGCCGTACATTCTATATTTATACGAATTATGCAACTGAATAACGGTTGTTTATCTTCCTCTTTTAGACGGAAATAATACATGAAACTTTAAATACTTTGTTGAAACTTGTAAATATAATTATAACCAACAGTTGTACGTTTCTGTGTGAGATGAATATTCCGTTAAAGTCGATATTTATAGCAAATTATGCAATCAACATGTACAGCTGATAATCACAATAATCTGTTGTGAAGTAACGTTAATTAGATCGATCTTCATCCAAATATAATGAGAATATAATGTAAAAGTAACACTGTTGTTGAACTAGGTCTAAATTCCAAACAATATCTGGACTAAACGTATGCCTGTCCTACGAATGATACGTGAGAAAGGTGGAATAGGGAAACGAAAAACTAAAGATGTGTCATTAAGTCCCGGGCATTTGGTGCATCCGGAATTCCTCAAATAAAAAGCATAAGAATAAATTTAGATGTAACAGTACACTAATTGTGACAATACACTCCCCGTCTGATATCTACTTGATATCACTATTATTTAAATAAACAACAGAAATTTATTATACTATTCACAATATTCACTGAATATAATTTATATATATATATATATATATATACTTTATACATTATTCTCCACCAGAAGAATTATCTCGGTGATCGTTAACTGATCTTGAATTCACAAATGAACCATAAATACGGTAAAATACTATGTAGCGCTATCCAGGTAGAGATGTGCTGGAGCCTTCCACTTCCTGCGAAGGAATTTTTTGCAGATATGAATATTCTTGTAACGTGAATATCCGGAGAAGTATCTGGAGGAGTTTCTCCTTTTTCATCCAAAAGCGGATTGAGATTAGCTGTTGAACCTTTGCCAATAGGTTTCTTGTGACTTATACAGTATATATTTTCTTCATAAACTTCACGTTGAAGTGATGATATGTTGAAATCTTCTACTTCTTGAAGTGAAGTGTTGTAAGGTTCAATCTTTGAACTCCCGTTCAGACGTAGACGGGACGAACGTTTCAGGAATGTAATTCTATGTATAAGGGCATTCCAGTATGAGAAGTGCTGGAATCTCTCAGTCCCTATGTTAGGATCATCAGGCGTTGCGAGTAATTTGGCAACATAAATCTCTGGAGAAATATGGTGACGAATCTCACTATCATGTAAAGTTTCTAGTCCTTGCCGTTGATCTCGCCAAGTTTCCCGTTCTGACGCAATATCATCTGAGATTGGTTCATCCCAATCAACTGTTGTTGAAGTCAGCTTCCTTAGTATCAGCTTCCCTTTGATAATCACTGGGGCTAAGAATCCAAGTTGATCATAAATGCTGTTTATCGTAGATAATACACCACGTCTTGTTATAGGTTTCGTGTCCTGCGATAGCTGGAATAGGAACATGTCTGTGTTGACATCCCATATTAATCCAAGGCTACGCTGGAGTGGTTTATTGTTGGCTTCAAGGTCTAAATCTTTCAAGTTTGTAGCTAAATCACTCGTTGGAAATGCAGACATAACTTCAGCACTGTTGGATGCAAACTTATGCAAACGGAGATTTCCGTACTTCTTTAATGCTGATTGTGTGTCTTTGACAACTTTGACGGCTTCTTCTGCTGTTGGGAACGAAGTTAATCCATCATCAACATACAAATCTTTAGTCACAAAATTTGCAACATCTTGGCCGTACTCTTGCTCTGCGACCTGTACTGTCTTACGTAGCCCCAACGTTGGCACTGCTGGGGATGGACTGTTACCGAAGACATGCACTCTCATTCGGTACTCTATCAGTCCTTTGTCAATATCATTGTCTTTGTACCACAGGAATCTTAGGTAGTTTCTGTGATCTTCTCTCACTACAAAGCAGTGAAACATGTGCTGAACATCAGCAGTTACAGCAACCATCTCTCTCCTGAAACGTATCAGGACCCCCAGTAAGCTGTTTGATAGGTCAGGACCAGACATCAAAACACTGTTGAGGGATACTCCGTCGAACTTTGCGGAGGAATCGAACACACCCTTGATCTGCTGAGGTTTCTTGGGATGGTATACTCCAAACAACGGTAAATACCAACATTCCTCCTGTTCTTGCAATGGCGGAGCAACTTCCGCATGGCTGTTGTCTAATATCTTTGACATGAATTCTATAAAATGTTCTCTTTTGAGAGCGTTCCCCCGCATACTGTTTTCGAGGAATTCCGCTCTTTTAACAGCTTGTTGCCTGTTGTTTGGAAGTCGTTGTCTTGGTGTCCGAAATGGTAACGGAGATACCCAACTGCCTGTGGAGTCTCTTACAAACTGGTTGTCCATTTGTTTCATAAATGTTTTATCTTCATACGACATTCCTGGTTTGTCGTCATCTTTTGTCTTAGCAAAGATATCATATTCTGGTATGTCTACTGTTTTGGTTGCAGTATTGAAACAAGCGGGATCTGGTTCCCGTACACAAATTTTACTTTCACATGGTCTTAGTGTCGTAGGTTGGCCAGATGGTAGTACAAATGTTTTCTTCACAGATAAGTCTGGAGTTGCATGTTGATAGTCCAGACAAATTTCTCTAATGACTACCCAGCCCAGTCTTAATTTCTGGGCGTGATCCATGTGGCCCATATCTATAATCTAAGACATGGTGGACTTCGGGAAGTTCTCTTCCTATGAGCAGCACTATCTTCCTGCTGTCTTTGATTTGCGGGATTCTCCCAGCTATATCTTTCATATGTGGAAAGTGTTTGGCAGAATCTGGTGACGGGATTTCGTCTCTGCTGCTTGGAAT
>MJUU01068332.1:7198-20212 GCA_002080025.1 Modiolus philippinarum | reverse complement strand
TTCAGATAAGCTAAAAATCAAACAGAATTTTTGGCCATAATCAACTGCTTTTGCATGTGAATATGCATGTACTTATACAGGTAGATTTCCTGTATGTGTACACCAGTTAAGATTGAATAATTTCAAAAGTAACAGTATAATCATCCAATTTTACCCCTTTTGTTCATTTGGAAAATCTAGTAGTACTAGAAGAGATGTGTGCGAAAGTGAAAAATGATTGATTTTTTCCATAAACTGGACAGTAACACAGTGGCCATGGAATGTGGTAATTATGTCAGCCCAGACAGAATCGGGATGACATGTTGTTATTTAATGTTTCTTCTTATTATTATGTCACTCCAGGCAATGTCGCGGTGACATGTTGTTATTCTACGGTTCTTCTAGTTATTAGTAATATTATACTTTTTCTTCAAATAATTCTTGCCCGAGGGTTTATTTTAAAATGGCTCAACATAACAATTTCAACTTCGGTATTTAGTTATTTTAAATTTTGCATACATTTGGACCAGCGTCTCAGTTTCAAATTTTTAGAATGGTCGTCATTTCCAATATGGCCGCTAAAATACATAAAAATTTCAACATTGTCCGATTTCAAGGAAAATGATTTTTGGGTAGATTTTGAGGCTGCGATTGAAATGGAATCATCATAGTGGTGGTCGGGGTGACATTGGCCATTACCAACTATGAAAACCTTTGAAAGCGAACACTAAATACAAGCAGAAATGTTAAGCATTAACATAACGTGAAACAAACTATGAACACAAATTGATATTGAAACAATATGAACAACAAATACAAGTATAAATGTTAAAACATTAACATTGAGTGTTACAACACACTAATGAGAAAGACAAATATAAACAGAAACATCGAAATATCAGTATTCAGCGACACAACATATGGTCATTGATATAAGTGTTTACATGAGAGCACAAAATCGAATCGATGATGCAGGTTTTAAAGCTCTAGCGCCAAGTGTTAACGAAATATCGGCCCTAAACGGTCCTATTTCGGTCCTTTTTTTGCAATAGTTCTACTAAAGGCATATCATATATGAATTCGGGGTAACTTTAGGCTTCATAAGAGATTGGAATAAGTATTGGGATGCTTTGAAGTACTGTTATAGAGATATCGATACCTTAAATTAAGAGATCGGCTCTAGGTCGATCCTATTTCGGTCTTAATCAATACTATTCGTACTATGGGCATATGATATATCGATTCGGGGAATCTTAAGGCTTATAAAGCGATTGGTCAAAACATTTAAGGGCCAGAACGTACTTTTTAGTATATATCGGTACTTTTAAATAAACGATCGGCCTTGGTCAGCCCTACTTCTGACCATATCGGTCTTAATTTTGAATATTGATTCTATAGGCATGTGATATATGAATTCGGGATACCTTCATACTTCTAAATCGAAAAGTCACACTGTCAACGTGATATCTATTAGATTTTAGAATTCTCGTTCCGTGAGAGATTTTATGTTATTTCATTTTATCTTGATGTTTTCGATGTGTTTTGAAGTACAAGTTTGCATTTTGTTGCGTTTGTCCGAACAATTGATGTAACATTTCATTTTTTTTATTTTATTATATTAATATCGTTTAGTTATCATATTTTGTTGTGTTTGTGTACATATTTCATAATTTATTTTGTATTTTTATATATACATGTAGGTTTACATTATTTTCATAATGTCGTGTGTTTCTGTTTATATTCCATGTCGCCAGTTGTATTTTGATGTCGAAGTTTACATAAATATCGTTAAGTTGTCATGTTTACTTCAAATTACCTTGATATTTATTATTTCGAATAGTTTTTTAGCGCTAAATCGGCGCTTTTGCGCCATATACAACGTATAATTGCGAACTTGCTCTGCGCTTCTGCACCATATACCAGGCATAATTGCTGTGGTGGTCGCGCATCTGAGCCATATACGAGGTATAGTTGCTGTTTTTTTTTTTCTTTTTTTTTGAAAGTTGCAATATGCAATATACCCGAAATTTAAGCAGAGAATATTGATAAATGATATATAAATCCAATTAACACCGCTACAGTCGTCAGTCTTTCATCAAATGCTAAAATAATTCATGTTTGCCAGAAAATGCGCGACGTCTTTTTCCTCTTATAACTTTCTTTGTTTTTGTCTGAAAGCCGTCAAATTTGCACAGACCGTTTAAAATACCATTCGCCAGAAAAAGATATATTTATTATTTTTAATTTGACAGTTTTTTAAGCTATATAATTAATGATACGGCATACAGGAAGATGCTGTTAGATCGTGGTACAGCATACGACAGTTACTGGTACGGCATACTATTACCATGAATACAAAAAAAATGTACTAATCCAAGCAATACACAGATTATCTCGTCTTATCTTGTGAAACCAATACAAAAGGGAACTTAGATAAAGGTGCACGTGCATCTAATAAAAGAAAATAAGCCTGCAATAAAAATACAAACGACCAAATCAAAGTGAAAAAGATATAGACTGTCATAATTAATGAATCGGTGGATCCTCCGTGGAGATGAAAGTTCCTCGTTTTCATAAAAAGTTTGGCGGCAAAAATAGCCAATAATGGGAAAATATCATTTAAACTCTTTTTCGAAGGCTAAATCTGCCTAGCAAAGCTACATGTAGTGTACAATCAATACAGCGTTATTCCGAGGACAATCTTGTTTTTCTTATTTGGTGTTGTTGTTGTTGTTGTAATATTTTTTTGCCAAAAAGTGACAAAGGATTCGACAACAAGTTAAAGTCCTCTCCTTACAAAGATATATTACAGATATAAGGGGGGCAAGGGGGGTCCCATAACAGCCTAACAGCAAATTGGTTTTTCCAATAACAGATAACAGATAATTCAAATAAGTGATAACTGCTAACATCGTATATCAAGTCAATAACAACTAACATATAAATGTAAAAATTGGATAACAGTCATCTTGTTCAATAAAACTTTCTTATGGAGAAGATATACATTCATAGGCCATCATTATTCATCATAAACATGTTCATTGACTTTATTATCAAAAAATGTGGATCATATTGCAAGGCAATACCAAGTGTCCTACCGGTAGGACAAGGCCTTATTACACTAGCAAAAATGGTAAAATATGTTTTCCAAGTCCAAGGCCCTTAACTCTGACAAAAATCAGTGGATCGGAATTAAACTTTAACTTAGTCTGTAACTCATGAAGGTAGACTCACATACCAATTATCAGAGCAATACCTGTTACGCTTTAGAAAATAAATGCGGAAAACTGATATTTTACTAAAATTTTCAAAGTCCAAGGCCCAATGCTCTGCCAAAATCAGTGGTACCAAACCAAACTTTATCTTGGTCTGTAACTCATTAAAGGAGACTCACATACAAAATATCAGATCAATGCCTGCAATGCTTTAGAAAAAAAATGCAGAAAAATGACATTTTACTAAAATTTTCAAAGTCAAAGTCCCATATCTCTGTCAAAAATCAGTGGACCTGTACCAAACTAAATATTGGTCTGTAACTCTTTCAGGTAGACTCACATACAAAATATTAGATCAATACCTGCAACACTTTAGAAAAAAAATGTGGAAAACTGACATTTTACTAAAATTTTCAAAGTCCAAGGCCCATAACTCTGTAAAAAAAATCGGTGGACAGGAACCAAACTTAATCTTGGTCTGTAACTCACTAATGTAGACTCACATACAAAATATCACATCAATATCCCCAAAGGTTTAGAAAAAAAATGCAGAAAACTGATGCAGGACTGACAGACTGACAGACGGACGGACAGAGCACAAACCTAAAGTCCCCTTCGGCTATCCCCGGTAGGTGACTCAAAAAGTACTGTATTTGTTACTCATTATCACTGTATAGGGCGAAAAATACAATAGCCCTTAGCTTTTTTTAAATGTCTTGGATTAAGCTACTTGAATTTTTCAGACACTTTTATAGTTCTACCAGCTCGCATGAAGTCTAATTATTTTCATGAATAAAACTATTGAGCATTATCTCAGAACTGACAAACTTAAATGCAACAAGAGGTATTGTCGTAGTGATGCTAAGAATGAAATGCGCAGTTGAATATGTATTACATTGTCTTACTGCTTTGTGTTTTATCAACATATTCTAATCGAAGATTCAAACAACTTTCAAAAATCTGTATGTGTGAATTTTCATTGATTATTATTTTTTCCCCCTTTCTCATCATGTAGCAATCGGTGTTCAATTTCACTTCTTGCATGTGTTTTTTCAATTTCAACTCTTGTCGTGGAGATGAATTATTATTCATTCGACCAATTTGCCATATATAGTCTATTCTGATTTCTATATAGTTCAGTATTTGACCGTTTTTTTAATCATATAGCTACTGTCTACAACTGTATAACTTCTTCGTCTACATTCTGGTAAATCAAGCTAATCCTAACTTGGAATTTGAGCAAAAAAGTGCCAAAACACCGTTAAATTATATGATATTAAAAAGGGCAATAAGTATATAAAATCCTAAGAAAAACATGTCAAGTCTTGAGGTTTTAAAATGTATGTTGTGATGGGAGTTTATTTTATTTCAAATTCCCGGCACCTGAATCGGTTTTCAGGGCCTCCGGCTACAGAGCTGCCGGGCGCGTCCCAGTTGGTAGATAGAGTGAATGCCCTGTCTATGCGGGGCAGTCTGAGAGTCAGGTCATGATACAGAAAGCCTTACCGCGAACCATTGTAGCCAAACTGTGTGGAGAAATGCAATGGTCTTTGCAGTATAAAGACCTCTTCTATATTGTTTAAAGAGAGCAGAGTCTCTGGAACTCGTATGAAGGCTAATTTTCCTGTCCCTGTCCGTTTCTCCCCTTTTCCAGTGGCAATTAAAACTCGACGGTTGTCCATGTTGTCCCTTTCATAATTGCTTCTTTCTTCTCTTACTTATATTTTTTGATGAACTTTGATTAACTTGTTCTTGTCCTGATATAGCTGAAGTATTGCCCACTGGATGTTAAACTCTTAACTAATCAATCAATCAATTTATTTCAAACTGAACTATAAAGAAGAAGCTGGCCAAATTAACCACAGCAAATAAACAGTTGAATTACAAAATCGACTGAATAGTCAAAATGTAGACTAACAACTCATACAGTTATAGGCTACAGCTATATAATAATGCAGCAGGCGGGGGGGGACGTGATTTTAAAAGGGGGAAATTCAATTTAGAAGTGAAAGGAAAAATTGCCGAGCGGAGCGAGGCGCGAAAATTTTTGGGTATATCTTTGTAATAACACCAAACTGAACTGTTCAATAACAACTAACAGTAAACTGAATATTCTTCATAACAGCTAACACAGAACTACCCAATAACAGCTAACACAACATTGTATTTTGCATTATTTTATATCAGATTTAAATAATCTTCCATGATTTGTGAAGAAGTGGTCAGGTGGTATTCATTAATCTATGGTATTTATTCTATCAGTCAATATCACGATATTGACCGGTCCCAATTTTCTGATAATGACCGGTAGCTTTAACTGTGCTTTATGAATTGTATTCACAATACAGTTGGTTTTTTTTCAACAAACGCACTAACTGAAGTGTTCAATGTGACTAATAAAATTGAAATTTCCATAACAATACCTTTTAATATTTTCTAATTTTTATGAATCTGTTGTTTTTTATAAGTTAATGTTATCAAAATAAAATGCGATATAATATAGAAATAGCAGATACGCAAAAATTTCAGATGACTGTTGTACAAAGTAAAAGTACAAATTGTTTTGTTTAATTTAAATATGGGTTGTTTGACTTTTTCATTGTAAAAACAAAGATAGGTAAGAAAAATCTGGTATATTTTATGTGAGTGACTTTAAACAGGACATGGTTTCAACTGATGAAAAATAAACTGTAAATGTTCTTCAATAAAATAAACACAATAGTTACTTATATAGAGAGAATTATCACGATATAGACTGCCCTTGGGATAGCGATATGGACTGACATCTCGATAATACCCTCGCCTACGGCTCGGGCATTATCCAGGTGTCCATATCGCTATCCCTTGGGCAGTCTATATCTTGTGATAATTCTCTCTATATAAGTAACTATTATATAAATAACAGCTAACAGAGATTCAATTTTACCCAATAACACAATAACAGTTAATACCCTTGCCCCCTCATATAACAGCAAGGCACATTATATAAATATTGTTGCAATGTAGATTGAAAAACAACTAAACACAAGCAAAGAAATATACTTCAAATTAATTTACATTACTGTACCCTTCAATTAAAAAACGTTTCTTTTGACGGATATATGTGCGAATGTACATGAAAATTTCTGAGTCTAGGTTATCGTTGTAGTCGTCGTTCCCAAGCAGTAATGTTTCTATATTGAAGTCAATTGGATTTAAACTGCCAACCAATAAATTAATATTCTTTCGTTTTGGTAGAGTGGACATTCAAAACAGTAATGCATTTTGCATTTTGAGTCGTTCACTTCATGAATACGAGACAGGTCACCATTTAATGAGCTACTTTGGTGTCTTAATCTTATATCCAAAACATTTAATTTCCTAGCCATAGCTCCTATGAGCTTCATACTATTATTATATCCAAATGAACTCGAAATTGAAGAGACAACTGATACACCATCATTAGCATCATACCTGGACCTATACCTCTACATTGACAACTCTGGATGTCTGAAAACAAAAGTTTACGAGAAGCGTGATGATTTTGACTTTATAATTGTGAACTTCCCGTTTTTGAGCAGCAATATTCCCATATCTCCGGCATATGACGTGTACCTTTCACAACTCAATTCGTTATTGCCGTGCCTGTAGTTTGTACAGCGATTTTGTCAACATTTTGTAGGGATTCACACTGCTTGTGCTTTAGTTATGTGGCGTTCTTGTTCCTCTTTGTTTTATTTATTTTGTCTTTGTCATACTGTCTGAATTCGTGTTGGATAAAGTCCATACCATTTCAAAGAGGTACCGTTTAAGGTATAAAAGAGGTTGACGGGGTTTTCAGTCTAGGGGGGTCACACAATTACTGCTATTAAGAAAATTATAATCACTTACATCGGACATAAGCGGCGGTTAGCAATCAGAAAGAGGACACAAGTTGTTATGTAATTTACAAAACATAGTCTATTTACGGTGTTATTTTCTATTTTCCGATGGTTCCCATCCCGTCTCAAAATACAAGGTTTCTTTACTTGTAAATTTTGTTAGACCCGAAGCTACTCTTGCTGCTTTTGTTGAACTTTTTCTAATTTTTCTATTTCTTTTTCAAAACACCCTCCCTAAACTTCAGATGCATATTCTAAAATTGACCTAACTAAAGTCCAATAAATAGTGGAAAGTGTGTTTTTTGATAATATAAATTTCAGTTTTCCTAAGAACGCAAATTTGCTTGAGAGCTTTATTTCAATTGTGTCAACACGGAAGGCCCAACTGGCATCAGATGAAAAATTTATCCCTAAGTGTTTATGATATTCAACGATTCCAACTTGTACTCCATAAAACATATTATTTATGTCAGGTACTTGGGTATTAGGAATGACCAAAGTTTTGGTTTTGTTTGAATAAAAATCTACCAACCAAGTTTTAGCCCAATTGTTCAGTAAACTCAGATGACTATTAATTTCAGTTTCCATGATATTAAAATTTTGGCCCGAATAAGAAAGGGAAGTGTAATCTGCAAATAAGGGTGCTGTATTACCTAAATTATCGGCTATATCAATAATATATAATAAAAAGAATTAAAGGTCTAAATACAGATCCATGAGGAACTATCGCTTTTACATTTTTTTGGGGTGATGGTTCGTTGTTTACTACGAAAAATGGATTTCTATCAGTTAAATAAACTTTAATCCAATCTATCAATGTTCCTGTTATTCCACATGACTCTGATTTTTTTGTAAACCTTTATGCCAGTCTCTATCAAAAGCTTTAGAAATATCGCATAATATCAAAATGGTAAACTGTTTATTATCCAAATTTTGGCAAATGTTGTGATAAATTTCTTATAATTGATATGCAGTTGAGTGACATTGGAGAAAACTTGACTGATATTCATAGAGGGTGGTAAAGGGTTTCTTTCGTGCAACGTTTTTGGCGTTTTATTCCTCGTGTTTTCGTGTCGGCATTATTCCACGTGCCTCGTTTTTGTCGATATTTTCAGCTCGTGATTCGTTTTGGATATTTTATACTTCGTGCGTGTTCAACTTCTTTTCCTGTAAAAAATCGGGACTAGTTGCAATTAGAATTGTAACGGTACCGGAAAGTATCACAGAGCAAAATTTCATAGATTTTCATTGATTTTAAGAGCTTTCAGGTAAAAAAACTTTAGATAGGATCAAGTTTTCGGTGAATACGAGCATCAATTTTCCGTGTTTCATGATTGGCCATATTTATCGCTCGTGATTCGTTTTCGGCAATTTTTAAGCACGTTCTTTCGTGTTGAGGACCCCCTTTACAACCCCCTTCATACAGTAAGGAATTTTCTATTGGGTAATTATATATATATGTGTGTGTGTGTAGACGTCACGTTCCATTACCTTTCCGACACAACTCAGCATCGCCATTGACAAAAATTATCAATTTATAGATATAATGGAAAAATCAAATTTATGGGCAAAAAGGATGTAGATGAGTGACATACTTGAAAGGGGGGACACTGTTTAACTCATCATTCAAAAGCTTAGGAACAAATATCAAATCATGACAACATACATAACCTGAGAAATCCTTCACGAAAATTTCCAATATATGGCTATAATGAAAAAAAATCCGTTTTTGGCAAACGGGGAATAAAAGAGTGGCAGACTTGAAAAGGGGAGACACGATATAACTCAACAATTACAAGCTTCAAACCATATATCAAATTATTACTACATATATAAGCTGAGAAATCCTTGACGAAAATTTTCAATAAATTGCTAAAAAGGGAAAAATGAAAGTTATCGGCAAACAGGAAGGACAAGTGACGGATTTGAAAAAGGGACACACGGTACAAATCATCATACAAAAGCTTCAGACCAAATATCAAATCATTACTGCAAACACAAGCTGAGAAATCCTTGACGAAAATTTTCGGACGTTCGTACGTACGGACGGACGGACAAGCGTAAAACTTAATTTAATGCCACAGTCGCCTGACGGTGGGGGTATAAAAATACGGTGTGTATCTATTAGAAAGGCTGGAAATGAAACGTTAATGCTTTCCATTGAAATCAGATTTAAATATAATCGATGTCTCCCGCTCTTCGTGCAGATTAGGTTTGTTTTTTACCATGGGCTAAAATGATTTGAACGTTTCTATTACATCCTTCGATTTTAACACAGAACTGTATGCATTTTTCCATCTTTAGTTTTCAGGACGTCTACCATAACGAATACAGGAAGCGTAGGATTGTCGTTCGGTTGATATATTGGTTCATAATAAATTCTATGGCACGACACAGGCCGCTCATTTACATGTTTTTGGGTTCTGGTTCTTGTTGTTCCTCTGAAAGTTTGGTGGTTTCTTTTGGAGATCACTTTATTGATCTTTCGCTTTCCTCCACCCTCAATACAACTGAGAATTTAACGACATCGTTTAAGATAGAGCAGAAGTTGTCCTAACTGACTCCCGTTCAGTCTTATTTTGATGGGCCTCCAGAGAGTTTTTGTATTTTGTGTGTATAGTTTGTTTTTGTCCTCTGTAAATATATTTAGCCCATGGAAGGCAGTGATTGGTATGTATGTACTTATGGTTTCCAAAAACAGGAAGTGGCTTCGGAAATGGGGAAGGCAATGATCACTTTAACATGCATGCTGCATATCTGTTCAATGTTCCCACTTACGTCTTAGATAACGTTATATGAATGTGCTCCTATTTAGAGGAGGAATTCGCATAAAGAACGAGCTGGAAAAGGTACGAGTTGACCTGCACCGATAAAGAAATGTGTTGTCCAAATATAGGATTCTTAACAAAGAAAAATACCAAATTTAATTGATTTTTACAATCCTTTATGAGACGTATGCTGTACCATGTTTGACACTGAAAATAACGTATGCCGTATCACATCAGCCTGTATGCCGTATCATACATTTTTTTCTTGAAAGAAATAGCTGAATAGACTTGCCAACAAGATACAATTTTCCTATCCTTTTGTGTCAGTGTCAAAACAGTGTCAAAACATTTGATTTTTTTACTCTCTATACTACTCTTCCACACGATAAGCTCATGTCAGTACTCCGGGATTTAATACATCAGTCTTTCTGTACTAAAAAGGGTGAAAGAAGATATTCATATTTAGTGATAGGTAAAGATGGGGCCTATTTTGATAAAAATCACACTGATTCACACAAAAAGTATACAGAGGAGGATGTCATCGCAATGCTGGAATTCTTAATTGATAACATATTTGTAGAATTTGGAGGACAAGTTTTAATGGCAGACAATAGGGATACCTATGGGGACTAATTGTGCGCCACTTTTAGCATATTTGTTTTTTTATTCGTATGAAGCCAGGTTCATACAAGGGCTAGTTCAGAAAAAGACAATAAGCTAGCTAAATCCTTTAATTTCAGTTTCTGTTATATAGATGATGTTCTTTCATTGAACAATCCTCAATTTAAAGATAACCTTCATCTTATATACCCAAATGAACTCGAAATTAAAGAGACCACTGATACACCATCATCAGCATCATACCTGGACCTATACCTCTACATCGACAACTCTGGGCGTCTGAAAACAAAACTTTACGACAAGCGTGATGATTTCGACTTTCCAATAGTGAACTTCCCGTTTTTGAGCAGTAATATTCCCACTTCTCCGGCATATGGCGTGTACATTTCACAACTCATTCGCTATTGCCGTGCCTGTAGTTTGTACAGCGATTTTGTCAACAGAGCGAAATTACTGTCTCAAAAACTTATACATCAAGGGTATGTTCAGTCACTGTTGCAATTGTCACAACAAAAGTTTTACGGTCGTCACCATAATTTGACAGACCATTACAATGTTTCTGTTTCACAAATGAGAACAGATATTTTTGGGTAGATCCAGAGTTTGTTACCGGACTGACTAACACCGAATGTGACAAAACCAGACTTTTCACTGGCAGTGTGACGTGTGCCAAGCGTGGAGCAGATCATGCTTACCCTTCCGGAGCACCTGATGATACCTCAGTTTTTCTAGGGGTTCACACTGCTAGTGCTTTAGTTTTGTGGCGTTCTTGTTCATTTTTGTTTATTTGTTTTGTTTTTGTCAGACTGTCTCAATTCTTGTTGCTGTGAGTTGCCGTGATGTTGGATTTGTGATTTTAGAATTTCCCCTTTTCTTTTCTTGCTTCGGTATTCGTTTGCCGATGTATTTGTGACGATTGGTATGTAAAACGGTCTGTGCAAACTTGAAGACAATGAGACAAACACAAAAAAAGTTATAAGGGGAAAATGCGTCGTCACACATTACCTGCCAAACTTGAATTATTTTAGCATTTGAGGAAAAACTGACGACTGTAGCGGTGTTTATTGGATTTATATATCATTTATCCATATTCTCTAATTACATTGTGGGATATATTGCAACTTTCAAAGGAAAACAAACAGAAAATATACCGTTGTTTGATATTTTGTCGTCTGCAGTATGTAGTATCAAAAACGATTCATCGGACTATGCTATTTAGCGCGTACCCGTCACCCGTCTGCCGTATGCCAAAAAGCAAGTATCTCGATTACCCACCGTGAATAGGTTAATATAACTTGGACCGTAAATATCTGATTACCTTTTTTTCGATGAAAGTCAAAATATTACAAAAACGAAAAAAATACCAAAATTAATCCAAATCACATGGATATCTAGGTTATTCGCTATTTAATATATCAAAGAATAACTTAAGTCATCCTTTCTTAGACTCCCCATTCCAAATCTTTGTTGAAATATGTATATTCAGTTTCTGAATAAGATTTGTATCTTAAATTTTGTTTTCGTTTTAATATGTTATGCCCTGTTAAACTTTCAATTCAGAGAGGGAGTTAAAATCACAATATAAATCTTATCACGTGAAATAGATACAATTTAAACAAATTGTTTGCAATATTTGTCCTGTATTCAGATCAGACACCGTTGAACAATAACAATGCGGAAGCACCCAAGTCTGTTTACAAAGGTATCTGCCGAACATTTATACTCTGTGTTCTGATATAGCTTTTGACAAACTCATGCACCTTTCCAAAGATAGATAATTATGATACTTGTTTTCTTAAAAACTGATTAGGAAATGAAAGTCGAATGCTTTTTATTCATAGTTATTGCAATATGAATACTGTAACAAAGTAAAATAGGAGGTACTTTTCACAAATTATTCCTGCCGAACTTTAATACTAGTTGTATGCTTCCTTGTTAGGATTTGTATGACCTTGGACAAGGTTGTCCCTTTTATTTCATTTATGAATATTTGTTTCTTATTTTGTTTTGTTTTATTTACTCGTCTTAAAAAGGTCCTGTTGTCAAAATAAAAATTTATAATAGCCCTGAAGTTAGTCATAGATTTTATTTTAGTTATTTTGGTGGTAAATTTTCATAATGTTCATAAAAAAGCCGCTTCAGAATATTTGAAGATCATTTTCTGTATGATATTGGCTATACTGCTGAGCTAGCAGAATACTTATAGTCATACATTTACCTACGAGTTTTGTTAGCTATATCTTAGTCACTTCCTCAAAGAATCGGGTTTAAGTCATTCAAATTTTTAAGCTTTCCAATGTTATATAGACCATAAACCTGCTCCTACTCCATCCCAAACCCATAATGTATAGGTTTAAGAAAATGTTTACTTTGTAAAAATATAGATAATAGTCTTTAATATGCAGTGCTTATTTGAAATCTGCACGATGAACGACAAAATAAATATATTTCCATCAAAAGAACGTCGATTATAAGTGGGAAATGTTTGCTTTTATGTCTTCCCTTTCGGTCAAAGGTAAAAACTACAATCTTGCTTAAAGTCATGCCAACTCGAAAGCTAGAAAGCTTGGT
>MJUU01068330.1:10644-27063 GCA_002080025.1 Modiolus philippinarum | reverse complement strand
TTTTTTTCAAAATTCTAATTACTATTAATGACTTTTTTCAAATCTTAGCGTGAACTAATGCTATACGGAAAGACTTGGCCATATCTTTTCAAATGCTTTCTAAAATAATTGATATATAATGAAATATTTCCGCTCAAACAACGTTGCTATAAGTAACTACTTCACAAATATACCATCGTAGCAAGACATAGATCACAAAATTAATCAGTAAATAACTAGAAAACACGAGGGGACTTTAAAAACATAAGTGGATGATATAAATCTGATAATGGTTTTTATGAAATAAAAACGATACGCTAGGCTATGGAACAGCCTTGGATAGAAAATTGCGTGTTTGATTGACAAGGGTGTGCCGGTGGCTCATGATGGGGGCACTCGATTCTCTGTGCTGGACATGTTCCGATCACAATGTTCTGGACAAGCGATTCGAATGGCTTGGAACAGGAAGTGCTTATATCAAAATGGACGTCGATTGTGTGATAGTTACTTTCGCGAACGAATTTGTTGATAATGAAAATAAAAACAATGAAACAAAGATAGTAGAATACCGAAGGAACAATGAATGTGCAATAGAGATCAATAGAATTCGAAGTTGTAGTAGCATGCCACGCATTGTAGGTTTAACACTTGTCAAAAATTAAATATTAAAGCTAATGTTTTTTAATGTTCCAATAATATGAAAGGGGGTCATGATAATATCTGGCTCATCATTTTTGCCATATGAAAAGAATTTTCCAACGTAACTGATTGACCGACTCTTATTTATTTTTTTAGATATTAATATTTGACAGACTAACTGATTTTCGTTAAACAAATCTTTTGATAAATGCATCGTTGTATGAAGAAATCATTAGCTTTGAAGTGCCTTCTAAGTTTGCTTCAACTGGGATAAAGTATTTCCTTTATTATCTTTTAGAAAGCATTTATTAATATGTTACAAATTCATTAAATTCACATTTGTTTTCCTGCATCTTTTACGTGTGATTCAATCTTTAATGGCGGACTGTGCACACTACACCACCTCTGATGTCAGTACAGACGGAACAGATCCAGAACACTGTTCTCTGTCACTCGATTGTTGTAAGGTACTGTGCAGGACGTCCATTACATTGAATCGAGCGCCTCCGATGTATTTGTATACTCAAATCAATAATTTTCGTTATTTTTGTCATGTCGGATTCTACATACACAACTGGACCATGTACCTCGCTGATCACTCTTAGGTAAAATCACAATTTTGTAAAATGGTAAAACTGGAGAAATTAAATGTTTTTCTAGTGTATTTAATTCTTCAAAAGTCTAAATTATTTATCATTACTTGAGGAGGTATAGCCTCCTTACACACATAAGAGTTACACGTTTTACACACAATATGCTTCTCTCCTTTTAACATTTCTTTCAATCTCTCATCTTTTGCATTAAATTCTTTCTCGTGTACTTGGCTTCGAAACATAAACCTTTACAGCACACACAAATAAACACCGGTAGCTCTTTATTCTTCCGAAAAAACACAATTCTATCTCTTTCCACCTTTCGTTCTCAATTGCCTAAGTATCTCCACAAACTATAATCACGCTTTGTTTAGCACAATTGAAAAGTCTTTTATAGTATTTGTATATTATTGATTATTGCACAATACCTCTTTATTTATTAGCTTCTGGTTTTAGATTTATACATTACTGTTCTTATTCTTTTTATCATATCTATATTTATAAATTTGGCTAAGCGATATTTCAATACCAATCCCATCATCCTCTACAAACCTGTTCCCAGTACCACCTATAGTAAATGTTTATAACATGTAATACTTTTCAACTTCCACAGGGAAACAGAAAAATTAAACCCCGCCCCGTTTTATCAGGACGAAACTGGACGCCATTTTGATTTTCGAGAATCTGAAATTCCTATTGGTCAATAGTCTTCTGCGCAAGCGTACTCCTCATCTCCCCCCAAGAACTATCTATATAGCTAGGCTATTCCATAGCCTAGCTAAAAAGTCTAAAAATACACATCGTTTATGCTATTTATAACTTGTTAACAATCAATAATATGTCCGCCTGATACTGAGGGAACGGTGGTGTATGAATATTTATAGTAGTAACTATCAAAACATTAACAAATCGCTTCAAATCATTAGTAAAAATACAACTCTTAAATTATGTGTTTTCAGATAATTGATCTAGGGTGAGTTAAACTGATAAAAAGTCGCCAAATACCGAACTATTCCCTACGCCATGACATTGTGATCTGTACCCAAAAACAAATATATATCTTGAATAGATAGTACGCACTGATCGAGTATATGATAAAAATACAAAAGACAAACGTAAACAAAGATAGCAAGCATTATTTGTCTCCAGTACAAATCATGAAATCTATTTGAAAACGAACGCGTTACGCATTACATAACGTAAAACATTTAATTACATTAAGTAATAATAAGAATAAGAATAAGAAAACTTTATTTTGATTCAGCATGTTTAAAAATTACAACACAAGCTCTAAAGAGCTTTAACCGAATATAAAAACACATACATAACATAAAACAGATATTCAGATATAACAACATGCAGAACAAAATAAGTAATTCACACATAGCATACCATAAAATCAATTGGCAAATTTGAAAATTCATAAAAATTAAACTCAAAGCTTACCATTTAAAATTTTTAAAAAAATTAAAAATATTACATGAAATCTAATGAAAAAATTAACGTTGAGAAAGAGAGTTTGTAAAATTTCAAAGAACAGATAACTCTTTCCGACTTGCATCAATTAACAATTACTGAGGGATGTGTCAAAAAATGTAAAAGTAAAAAATCAAATTTAAAAAATTAAAATTCATGCATAACTGTAGCGAACCAAACTAGAAACAAACAAAAGCAACATAAATAATAAGCAGCCAAAATGCAAAAGTATTACCTGCAAGCAGAGCAGCGACATTCCACACCATTCCAGGACTGAATAAGACTTTTAAAATGTGGAAAACTATTTTCAGTCCTGAAATGGTCTGGAAGGCTGTTCCATAAAATAGCGGCAGCAAATTTGAAAGATTTTTTACCGTAACGAGTCGACTTCACATGTGGTACATCCAGAACATTTACATACCTGACTAATGATTTATAAATAAAAGAAATCAAATTAGGGACATTAATAAATTTTTTATCCCTTGTGACTAAATAATTAACATATTTGAAAGTTTGAGATTGACTTCATAACTGAAATATAATTAAAATTTATACCTAAGTTATAGTACATTGTATTAGGATTAAGCTTTATGAAAAAATAGGGCGAACGAACTCTAGGGGCGAACAGACCCAGGGCGAACGAACCCAGGGCGAACATGTAATTAGGGCGAACGGACCCGATACCCATTACGTCGCCGCTTTACACCTTTTACGCCTTTTGCGTAACTTTGAACTTACTTAGAGAAAAAATATGCTCCATGACATATGATTTTCTATACATCGTTGGATTCGCAGTTTCTTCCTCTTCCTTGTGTTAGTTTTTGGACAATATGTAATCGCTGTAATTGTAGATATATCGAAAAACGTTCAATTTTCAGGTGCGAAATTGCCATATTTACGTTATATCTTTGTAAAAGTGGACCCCAAAAACCGCGTTTTCAATGTAAAATATCTCTCTTATGTGATCCATGACCCCTATTAAAATGTTGATATTCCATAGATCTACTTGTGTGCAAATTTTGACAGAAAAGTGAAACATGGTCATTTAGTGACCTCTCACCTTAATTTTTCCTTTTTAATATATTCGGTCATTTTATTGCGACATTTAATATAATTCATATACAGACAACAACTACCCGAATACGGGACTGCCGAGAAAATTTGTTTAAAATCGGAACCTTCTTCCGACGGTTGTTCACATAAGGGTGAACAATGTTTGCGATCTGTGTGATTTTTTTTATAGAAGAATATTCTACATCGATAGAAGTTCGGAGTTGATAGTCATTTTTTTCTAAAACAAACTAGAGGTACTGTGGCCTAAAGGGCCACAAAATGATACCCCCACTCCCCATTGGAGTAGAAGATACCTGATATAATTTGTAACAAAAAAAAATTATAATTGCACAATTCCATTGTGTACTGAAAAATCTGAAATTTGCTCAAAAGATCTCGAAAATTAACTAAGTTGTTAAAAAGGAAGTAGATGTTCAGCAATCTTGAAATTTCTACTAGCGGTATAGGACATCCTTCTAAACTTGCATACAAAATTTCAAGTTGCAGTAATGAGCAGTTACTGAGAAAACTTACGAAAAGTTTCAACGATTGACAAAAGATCTCGAAAATTAACTAAGTCGGTAAACAGGAAGTAGATGTCTGGCAAACCTGAAATCGCTACTTGCGGTATGGGACACCATTTAAAACTTGCATACAAAATTTCAAGTGACAGTGATAAGTAGTTACTGATAAAAATGTTACGAAAAAATTGTCACGATTGACAAAAGATCTCGTAAATAAACTAAGTCGGTAAACAGGACCTGGATGTCCGGCAAACTTTTAATTGCTACTTGCCATATGGGACATTGTTCTTATCTTGCATACAAAATTTCAAGTGGAAGTGATAAGTAGCTGCTGAGAAAACTGTTACGAAAGTCTCTACAATTGACAAAAGATTTTGTAAATTAAATAAGTTGGTAAACAGGAAGTGGATGTCTGGCAAACCTGAAATCGCTACTTGCAGTATGGGACATCATTTCAAGCTTGCATACAAAATTTCAAGTGACAGTGGTTAGTAGTTACTGAGAAAAATGTTATGAAAAGTCTCTAAAAATGACAAAAGATCTCATAAATTAACTAAGTCAGTAAACAGGAAGTGGATGTCCGGCAAACCTGAAATCGCTACTTGCGGTATGTGACATCATTTCAAGCTTGAATACAAAATTTCAAGTGAAAGTGATTAGTAGTTACTGAGAAAAATGTTACGAAAAGTCTCTACAATTGACAAAAGATCTCATAAATTAACTAAGTCGGTAAACAGGAAGTGGATGTCCGGCAAACTTGAAATCGCTACTTGCGGTATGGGACATCATTTCAAGCTTGCATACAAAATTTCAAGTGAAAGTGATTAGTAGTTATTGAGAAAAATATTACGAAAAGTCTCTGCAATTGACAAAAGATCTCATAATTAACTAAGTCGGTAAACAGGAAGTGGATGTCCGGCAAACCTGAAATCGCTACTTGCGGTATTGGACATCATTTCAAGCTTGCATACAAAATTTCCAGTGAAAGTGATTAGTAGTTACTGAGAAAAATATTACGAAAAGTCTCTACAATTGACAAAAGATCTGATAAATTAACTAAGTCGGTAAACAGGAAGTGGATGTCCGGCAAACCTGAAATCGCTACTTCCGGTATGGGACATCATTTCAAGCTTGCATACAAAATTTCAAGTGAAAGTGATTAGTAGTTACTGAGAAAAATATTACGAAAAATCTCTGCAATTGACAAAAGATCTCATAATTAACTAAGTCGGTAAACAGGAAGAGGATGTCCGGCAAACCTGAAATCGCTACTTGCGGTATGGGACATCATTTCAAGCTTGCATACAAAATTTCAAGTGACAGTTATTAGTAGTTACTGAGAAAAATGTTACGAAAAAATTGTCACAGACAGACAGACGGACAGATGGACAGACGGACAGAGTGATTCCTATATACCCCCCCCTGAACTTCGTTCGTGGGGGGTCGGTAAACAGGAAGTGGATGTCCGGCAAACCTGAAATCGCTACTTGCGGTATGGGACATCATTTTCAAGCTTGCATACAAAATTTCAAGTGACAGTTATTAGTAGTTACTGAGAAAAATGTTACGAAAAAATTGTCACAGACAGACAGACGGACAGACGGACAGAGTGATTCCTATATACACCCTGAACTTCGTTCGTGGGGGGTATAAATATTTCAATTTGCCATTTATTATACGATAGTTCATTAACTGTTACCATGGTTACCTGATAAGTAAGTTCATTGCCTATTAACTTATAAGAGTAGTAGGGAGTGAGCAGTTTTAGCCCCCCCCCACCAAAACCCGTGGCGCTGTGGCGCACCCAAATAAGGTCAAGCCCCGCCCCTATATGACGTCACGGTATCCCATGACTCACGTGACTCGGATCATATGACCTATCATGGTAAGGACGCGTAATCCATGACACGCGTACCATGATTCATACTAACCGTATGACTCAGACCAGCTAATCTAATAGACGCGTTCCCTATGACTCAGACACCTGACTCATGCAACTGGATGTTTCTTGTTGCGGTATGGCCGAAAGGATTATGAGGCATGCCTACACGATGTTATCGGAAGTGAAATTGACGTTACCATATAAGGTAAAGAATCCGTGGGACGTGTGACCAAATATGGAAAAACATGACAAAATATGGAAAACGCATTGTTTTCGTTTGTACATCGATATAAACTTGAATGACCATATTTGGATTTGGTGGGGCACCAGGTGCCCATATATGGAAGACATGCCCAAATATAGAAAACGCATTATTTTCACTCTGGAATCCATTTCGACCACATGACCATATTTGTTAAGGGTCGACCATATATGGAAGACATGCCCAAATATGGAAAACGATTTATTTTTGCTCGGGAATAGATTTAGACCTAAATGACCATATTTGGAAATGGGGTGGGACATCACGTGATCATGTTTGGAAAAAAGGGAACTTTAGACTCGATTTAAGGAAGTACAGTTAAACAAATGTGGAAATCATTGGCAAGGGAGCTAAATCTATGATTGTATCGATGAGGTTAGTGTAGAACGGGAGTCAACCCTGTGCGGAAGATCAGCGCAAATCGGGAGATATCTCTAGTAGTGAAATGAGAGAGAGTGGCGTCGGACAACAACGACGTGTTCTTGTTATTCACATATTTTAATGTCACAAAAATAAACAGAGATTCATCGTTTTTATTATCACGATTTCATCGTTTATTGTCATTTGTAAATGTCTTTCAGCTCGGCCTCGACGGTCTTCGGATCCCTGGCGGAGAGTTCGTTTACCACGTCTTCCATCGTAAAGTTCCAGTACCAGCCAACACCACTACAGCCACCATCTCCACCACCACCTCCACCACCACCTAAGCCACCGTCACCACCACCAAAGCCACCATCTCCACCACTGCCACACCTCTACCACCAAAGCCACCACAGCCACCGTCACCACCACCAAAGCCACAATCTCCACCACCACCACCACCACCATCACCACCACCACCACCACCACCACCACCACCAAAGATTATAAGAGTCGTCGTATCGATACCCCGATGGAACCATGGACGAGTTTTACTTATTCGTTAACAGTGCCGACTCGCATCTTTTTCCCGAGAACAGGGGAGGGCTGTTCAGAATTTGTCTACCTCGATCGCATGCGAAGAATGGCAGATGGGAATGTGTACTCCTGGAAATGACGTTTGTTCCGGCTTTCGAAAGAAAGTCCGACGCGGAGGGTGTACGTGTGTTGCGATGTGGTGAGAGACGAATCGTATGTCAGAAAAGTCTACCTTCCGCTGCTTCAATCAATAGCCACGAGAAACGAAGAAACGACGGAAGTGGTCTTCGAGAGATCGATCTACCGCACTACGAGGGGAGGCGATTTGGACTTGTTGGAAATTTCCTTGAGAGACGATCGTCTACGAGTATGCCGCTGCAAAGACGATCACGTGTTCTGCTTGCTTCACTTCCGCAGAAAAGTAATAAGAGGAATCGAACCAGTCTCGGTATGAAAATGGAGTGCCCAACCTGTCATCTACAGTTTTCCAGGAGAGACGCCATGTTGAGACATCGTCGAAATAAACATGGATTCGGAATAAAACCACCACTAACATCATCCTCACCAACATCACCACTACCACCACCACAGAAGATTGAAAGTCCACCACCACCAGCAACACAGAAGATACGGTAGAAGGTCCACCACCACAGAAGATGAAAAGTCGACCACCAACACCACCACCACCACCCTCACCACAGATGATGGAAAGCGCGCCACCACAGAAGATGGAAAGTCCACCACCACCGCAGAAGATGGAATGCAGTTTCCAGTTTTGACACCCGTTCACCATGATAGTCTCCGGTCCGACCTCCTGCGGCAAGGCGTATTTCTTGAAAGAAATGTTACAGAGAGCCCGGGCGACGTGTAACCCGGTCCCGGAGAGGATCGTTTGGCTGTACAAGCGTTGGCAACCCTTTACGACGAGATCCAAAGAGTGGTGGCTCCCAAAGTGGAATTCGTTCGCGGCATCCCGTCAAATTTCGACGCAGATAACTACTACGACGCGGGGACCAGGAACGTGCTCATGTTGGACGACCTGATGTCGACCTCGGTCAGAGATCCCCGCATCAACGACCTCTTCACGGAAGGATCGCATCATCGGAACCTGTCGGTGGTCGCCGTGAATCAGAATCTGTATTTCGGCAAAGACCCAACCCAGAGACGAAACTGCCACTACCTCGTTCTCTTCGACAATCCCGTCGATCGCCAACCCGTCGCCACGCTGGGAAGGCAGATGTACCCGAACCAAAGGCATCTATTGGTACAGAGGTTCGAAGAGGCCACGAAGAAACCTTACGGATACCTGGTGGTCGACCTGAAACCCGGTACGCCCGAACATGCGAAACTACGTAGCGGCATCTGGGGCGGAGGCGAGGACGACTGAGGCGAAATTACAGGAAGGGGGGACACCGGAAGTGAGGCCATGGAAGATGAGAACGATTCCATCGTTGAAGACGGATGTGAAACGGACCTGATGGCTTGTTTCAGATGCGGATTGGTATTCGCACACTAGTTGGGACTCGAGAACCATCGACGGAGGGGTTGCTACGACGAACCGCCCACCAAACGATGCAGGTGGGACGACGACGAGGCCGAAGGCACCTACGGATACAAACTGGAATGTTTTCTTCAAGGCCTGCCGGTGACGGTGTCTTGCGCGGACGAACTTCCGGTCCACGTCTCGGACAGACCGCGCAGTTTCGTCGTCAACACCTACACCTGCGACCGCCGTGGCACGCACTGGGTGGCGTTCTACTTCCCAAAGGACGGACCCGCGGAATTCTTCGATTCGTTCGGCAGAGCACCGGAAACGTACCACCGACGTTTTGCAGACATGTTGGTTGCAAACGGACCCCGGTACTTGATCAACAACGTGCGAGTGCAACCGGAAGACGGCGACTCCTGTGGACTGTACTGCGTGCACTTTGTAAAGTGCAGACACTGGAACTTTACGATGGAAGACGTGGTAAACGAACTCTCCGCCAGGGATCCGAAGACCGTCGAGGCCGAGCTGAAAGACATTTACAAATGACAATAAACGATGAACTCGTGATAATAAAAACGATGAATCTGTGTTTATTTTTTGTGACATTAAAATATGTGAATAACAAGAACACGTCGTTGTTGTCCGATGCCACTCTCTCTCATTTCACTACTAGAGATATCTCCCGATTTGCGCTGATCTTCCGCACAGGGTTGACTCCCGTTCTACACTAACCTCATCGATACAATCATAGATTTAGCTCCCTTGCCAATGATTTTCCACATTTGTTTAACCGTACTTTCTAAAATCGAGTCTAAAGTTCCCTTTTTTCCAAATATGATCACGTGATATCCCACCCCATTTCAAAATATGGTCATATAGGTCTAAATCGATTCCCGAGCAAAAATAAATCGTTTTCCATATTTGGGCATGTCTTCCATATATGGTCGACCCTTACCAAATATGGTCATGTGGTCGAAATCGATTCCAGAGTGAAAATAATGCGTTTTCCATATTTGGGCATGTCTTCCATATATGGGCACCTGGTGCCCCACCAAATCCAAATATGGTCATTCAAGTTTATATCGATGTACAAACGAAAACAATGCGTTTTCCATATTTTGTCATGTTTTCCATATTTGGTCACACGTCCCACGGATTCTTTACCTTATATGGTAACGTCAATTATCGTGTAGGCATGCCTCATCATCCTTTCGGCCATACCGCAACAAGAAACATCCAGTTGCATGAGTCATGTGTCTGAGTCATAGGGAACGCGTCTTTTAGATTAGCTGGTCTGAGTCATACGGTTAGTATGAATCATGGTACGCGTGTCATGGATTACGCGTCCTTACCATGATAGGTCAGATGATCCGAGTCACGTGAGTCATGGGATACCGTGACGTCATATAGGGGCGGGGTTTGACCTTATTTGGGTGCGCCACAGCGCCACGGGTTTTGGGGGGGGATAAAAATGCTCACTCCCTACTACTTATAAGTAAGATAGTACCCTATTACCTCAAGATAAGAATGTATTATCTCTGTGATTCATAGAGACCTATGTTAAAAATTTTTCGATATTTATTTATCAGGAGGTAATGATGTATTATCTGCGCCAAAAACCACAAAAAATCAGATAAAATAGCATTACCAGAGATAATGCTATTTTATCTCTTTTTTGTGGCTTTGGCGTGCCATAAATATAACAGAGATTCGAAACATTCACGTTTCTTACAATTTCGGTGTCGCGTGTTACCTGTAAATCATTGCATTTTTAGCATTTCTCTGTTGAAACAAAGGACATTTTTAGTACACTTTAAAGCTACATTTTCTACCGATTTTAATACAAAATACATCATTTCATAGATTGCTGCAAATCATGGCATAATTTTTGCAAAATAAATTTATACCAAAGCACACAAATATTTTTGAAATACTATTATACCGCGAAAATTTACTCTTCATGACGTTTTTTTATGTACACTTTCTATTTTCCCCAAAATATTTAATGCTACAAAATTTATGATTGAAAAGACGAAACTTTGATGTGAATCATGATATATTTTTTTCTATAAATTTAGTTGTAAAATACACAAGGAAAGCTTAGTGTTTGAATTCCAAAATTTGTATCTAAAAATTGCATGAGCGAGGTCACATCAGTTAAAACTTATCAGCACTGTAAAAAATCTTTCCTGCATAAATTATATATGGCTATAAAGCCAATACAAAGAGCTTTATCCTGGTAAAATTACGTAGTAGTATAATGGAATTTAACATGTAAACTAGCGAGTTAAAGTTGGACGGTTTCTCGATATTTTTACGACCTCTTTACACAAGAAAACAACCACTCATGCATTTATAAACTATTTTTAATCAGAATTTCATTGTTGTGTGAATGAAAAGTAAATGTTGTAAATATGCCATATATCAGCTTTTCGGCAAAATTTTTTAGAATAATTTTATGTCGAGTTAATCATAAGTTACAGCCGAAAATCGTAGCCTGGACACAGCTTTTTATTCGATCAAACAGGCTTGTTAAATAGTTTCAAATCTCTGTTATAGTAGTCCCAGCTTTGACCTATATTTTACCAGACATATAATTATATGTCTCTGATTTTACGATTCAGTGACTTTGGTTAAGTTTGCATGCAAGTCCATTTCTCAACAACTATACACATTATAAGACAATACTGTTTCATCAAATCAATTTCCTTGATGAAGACTACCCAAATCATAATGCAATAAGGTGGTTTTGACCCACATTTTACGCTTCATTGACTATTGTGCTTAAGTGTAACTACTTGTTAAGTTTTGTGTGTATAAGTCTGTTTCTCAACTACTATGTATTGTAGAATCATGATATTTTACTGTAACATTCATCTAAAGAAGGTCTACCCATTTCGCCAACAATAGGATGTCCACAAAATACATTTTATAAGGGGATGACTTTGGTTAAATTTGCGTTTCATCAAAATTCAGTGACAGGGAACTAGTGACAGGGAACTGATTTTATGAATGATTGTCTTGGGTTACTCTATTGCAATGTGGGCGGCAGTATTTCTGGATGTAGCGTTTAGGGCATTCAGTGAGACCAAAACAAATAAAAGTGCTGAGACTTTATTACGTCAGACACAGCATTTAACACACATGAAGTAACAGAAAGTCTATGATTCAAAGCAGCACTGTAAGTCAGTCAAGCTTTTCTTAGTTTAGATTCAGCTGTGTTGCACAGATCGTCTGTCCACAATATCAAAAAGTGAAATAATTACTTAGAATTGGTTTTATGATAAATTAAACATTTACAAAAATATATAATAAATAGAATCAAAATACTTAAATATTTAAGAAACGGATGAAAGCAATGATTAATGTTCATTTCATATTCAAAATGATTTAAATATTTATTTTAATGTCCAAAATAATTAAATACAGTTCAGGAAACTAAGGGACACAATCCGGTTCTACTACAGCAAACAAGAGGAAAGCTGTCAATGTGACAGCAAACTGGGTTTTCTTTTACATGGACAGTATATCTTATAGAATTTTTAAATGTAATCATGGTTTAGAAAAATATTTACTTGATTTGCCAGATGATTTAAGGAAAGCATTATGTAATTTTAGATGTCTCAATCATAGACTTCCTATTGAAAAGGGTAGATTTTGGGGTATTGAACGTGATGATAGAATTTGTGACATCTGTACCAGTAATTGTATAGGTGATAAATACCATTATATATTTGAATGTTCTTTTTTCAAAAATGAACGCAAGTTATTATTGCCACGTAATTTAACTACAAATCCAAACACTTACAAATTTTATATCCTATTGAATTCAGATACCTATAATGTTTACTATAAACTTGCAAAATTTTGTAAAATTGTACTTTCAGTAGTCAATTAATTGTATTATTTCAATCTATTGATTGTCTTCCTTTCATATCACATAACTCAGTTGTATATATGTTGCATAAAAATGTTCTTTAATGCATTACTTTATGTTATTAGACATGTAATGTGCAAAATACTTTGTTTATATTCACATTCCCCTGTTGGGGACTTGAGAAAATAAAACTTGAAACTTTACACATGGGTTGACCCTGAATATTTGAAATGTACTTATAATTTTCATATATTTTCAATGTTAAACCTTCTATCAAAGTAGCCTATTTCTGAAAGTTCAGCAACTTGGATTTTAATCAAAAATGAAAATTAAACTGTGCACACCTCTGATACAGGTACAAATGATCTGCATTATAAAAACTTTCTGTCTATAGGAGATTTGTTTTGGACAAATGGGACAGCCTATTGGTAAATATTTGACCTTAAAATGACTAGTTCAACACTGGTAATTTTGGCATTATTCAACAAAAATCAAAATCAAAGTACCATGCACACCTTAAATATGTGTACAACTGATCTGCAAATTAAAAACTGCCTATGTCTTATACTGTAGGAGATTTGCTCCGGACAAAAGGGGTACCCTATTGTTAAAAATTTTACCTAAAAATGACTAAGTTAAACAATTGATATTTTTGACATAAATTATCAAAATTCAAAATCAAAGTACCATGCACACCTTTGATATATATACAATTGATCTGCAAAATAAAAACTTCCTGTCTCAAATACTGTAGGACATTTGCTCCGGACAAAGGGGGTACCATATTGTTAAAAATTTGACCTAAAAATGACTAAGTTCAACAACTGATATTTTTGACATAAATTACCAAAGTAACATGCACACCTTTGATATATGTACAATTGATCTGCAAATTAAAAACTTCCTGTCTCAAATACTGTAGGAGATTTGCTCCGGACAAAAGGGGTAATCTATTGTTAAAAATTTGACCTAAAAATGACTAAGTTCAACAACTGATATTTTTGACATAAATTATCAAAAATCAAAATCAAAGTACCATGCACATCTTTGATATATGTTCAATTGATCTTAAAAATAAAAACTTTCTGTCTCAAATACTGTAGGAGATTTGCTCAGGACAAATGATGTACCCATTTGGCAGCCCCCGCCCGCCCGCCATTTTCACCAATTTAATAACCGGATTTTTCCCGATGGAAAACCCGGTTAAAAACTTATTGGTCAGCATCCATGTTTTATAGACATGTTGTTATATGTAATATGATTATTGTCCAAAACCAGGAAGGGGAGATAATAGTGTCCTCCTTTGTGTAAAGTTTCATCAAAATCCTTTAAGTGATTTAAGAGGAGTTGTGCTTACGAGGTAGCCCATACATAAGGAATCAATGAAAAGTCAAAGTCAAATTATCTCCCCTTCCTGGTTTCGGACAATAATCATATTCCTTCATGCACATCTCCATATAGTGTCCTTCCTTTGTGTAAAGTTTCCTCAAAATCCTTCAAGTGGTTTAAGAGGAGTTGTGCTAACGAGGTAACCCATACATAGGGAATCAATGAAAAGTCAAAGTCGTTTTATCTCCCCTTCCTGGTTTCGGACAATAATCATATTCCTTCATGCACATCTCCATATAGTGTCCTTCCTTTGTGTAAAGTTTGATCAAAATCCTCCAGGTGGTTTAAGGGGAGTTGCGCTTAAGAGAAGTGTGGAGAGACTGAAAGACAGACAGACATGGTGATTCCTATATACCCCCCAAACTTTGTTTGCGGGGGTATAAAAAGGGGCATAATTCCTACAGAAATGATCTATTAACTAAAGACTCATCTTTGAAATAGCTTAAGGCATTCTTGAGCAAAAGCTACTGTAAAAATATTATCCAAATCCAATGAGAAATAAATTTTCCAGAATGCATAAAAGGATATTTTGTCAATTTTTCAAAGTTAATAATGTGCATTACTCCTACAAAATTATTTTATAAGGACTCATCTTTGAAATTGCTTGAGGCATCCTAGACCTAAAGCTACTGTATAAATATTATCCAACTCCAATGAGAAACTAGAAAAACTGTGAGCAAAGCTTACTAATTATATACCCCCCGCTCCCCCATTTGACTCCAGATCTAAAAAAAATCAAAAAAAAAATCAAGTCATAGTTTTTAAATAGCTGATGCACAATGGCAATATCTACTGAACATTCTGTGAAAGTTTTTTGTATTTCACTAAGTGGTCTAGGAGGAGTTGTCACCACAAAGTATGTACCCTTATTGTCGATGGAGTAACCAACGGACAGACGAACTGTCACCATGATCACTATATACCCCCTGCTGAAGCAAGGGGTATAATAAATTTGCTAGAGCGCTTAGAGGCATAACTCCTACAAAAATATTCAAAGAGGACTCATTTTTGAACTTGCCTGAGGCATCCTAGAACTAATGCTACTGTAAAAATAATATCCAAATCTATTGAGAAATAAATTTTCTAGAGCGCTTACTAGGATATTCTGTCAAATTTCAAAGTCAAAATGGGCATAACTCCTACAAAAAATGTTCGAACTCACTTGAGGCATCCTTGGACTAAAGCAACTGTAAAAATTTTATCCAAATTCAATGAGAAATAAACTTACTAGAGCGCTTACAAGGTGGACTGACAGACACACGGATAGACGCCGGCATAACCATATCCCTACATTGCGTTGTGGTGGGGATAACAAATGGATGGATACCAAGTGGTGGCATAATTCATATAGCTTTTCAGGCCAGGTGAGCTGGCTAGTTATGATGCTCAAGATCAATATAACCCACATGCATACGACTTTTATACATCTTACGTTTAGAAAGAATGACCATCTAGGTAAATAATTATCAGAAAATAATTTAAAATTGTGATGCCTTAATGTAAGACATTTTGTTTCCTTAAAAAAAAAGCAAAAAAAAAAAAGTGAAAAAAAGAAACTTTTTCTGTTGCTACTAATATTTGGGGACAAAGTCAAAGTCAATATGGTAACCGGTAATGTTCTTGCAAAGACCAATCATCATAAAATCTCACCATAACTAGATGCTCACTGATAAGAATTGAATGCAATATTTTGTAGTTTTATTGGAGTGTAAAAGGGTGGACCGTAGCACATTGTTATGGAAATGATCATAAGTACTCGTAACCAATCAATTACCGTGATTTCCATACAAAGCAAAATGAATGTAATTATTACAGCATAACATTTACATATGGACCAACACTTAGTCCTTTTTCTTCCTTTTTACAACTTTCATCTATAGTCAATAAAGGGCTACGCCGAGCGCAGCATGATACGACCGCAGCATGTCGTCCACTGAAATTTGAAAAAGTGTAATTTAAAGTGAGTATGGACATAGGAAAGAGCTTGACACAATAATTAGATGGACGCAATAAGGAGATTGACCAAGTAATTAGCTGGACACAAACTAGGGAAAATAAAAATTAGCCCTTATGACTCCTTATGATTCCTCTTTGACCCTCTATAGCTCAGAAACAGTAAGTGCTATGCCCAATCCATTGACATGATGCTGAAAGCTTATATCAAGAGAAATCAAAAGAAAAAAATCCCATCGAAATGCGATGAAAAATAAAAATTTAAGGTAAACTGTAAATTTACTATTTTGGCCCTTTCGGCCCCTCATAGCTCGGGAACGGCAAGAGCTACGTCAAATCCGTTGAAATACTACTGAAAGCTTACATCAAGTAGAATCCAAAGAAAAAAATCCCATGGAAATCCGAC